>SNQJ01S0090969.1:137357-154067 GCA_010110895.2 Picea sitchensis | reverse complement strand
TGTATGATCATATTTTGATATCTGGCTTTTCGCTAGTGAGCCCAACATTGGGGTTTTTGAGGGTTTTGACTTAACAAACCATAGAGGACGATTCGGTGTTGAAATATTCCACCTAGATTGTCCCAAGATTGGTCTCATAGATGCAATACGCTCCCACACCATTCTATTTCCAAATCTACTTAATTGCATGAGGATTCTACATCAGTTACATGTGCAGATAGAGAGAGGGTGCATTAGTTGAGGGTTTCCAGCAAGAGGAGCGCACCATCCATTCAGAGAGGATTCATTCTAGCAGAGGAGAAGAGATTTTGGGAATTCCAGGTATTGGGTTTTCCTTGTAGGTGTCTTATCATCATTCTCGATTGTTTCCAGAGGCATTTCAACGAAGGGTTTATTTGTATTGAGATTGGGACAATTTCCAAAGAGGAGGATGCACCATTTCTTGGAGGGAAGCTAGATCCAAGGTTCTAGTAGGTCCTTTGATGATTTGAAAACTTGAGTTTCCATTACAGCGTACCAATCTATCATTCTAGCTGGTTTGTGGAACTATTGGAGGTCTCTAGGAGAGAGGCCAAATTATTAGGGTTTCAACCATCCAGGAGGGTGCACCACACATTGGAGGAGATTTAGATCCATAGGGTTTGAGAGGGATGTTGGAGATTCGGGCACCTGGTTTGTTCTTTCCATCACCCAATCTATTGTTTGACATCTTTCTTGGGGTGATTGGACACATTTGGAAGTAGTGTCGAATTGTTGAGGAGCTTCAGCGTTCCAACAGGACATGGCATCATCCAGTTAGGGTTTATGAACTTCATATAGCCAGATCTACCTTGGCATTGGTCTTCATATCTTATCCAACCTTTGGAGGCTTATTTTTTATTTTTGGGAGCTTTTATAGTAGCTCATACTTCTATCTTGGAGCCATCTATTGAGCATTCCAAATCGACATCTTCATTGTAGCAGGTTCCTCTATTTCATGAATAAAGTCATATTTGGGATGTTTTGGCTTGTTTATCATATTGCATATGGTTGAGGTATGTTCCATCATTGTATCTTATTGTTATTTTCTGCAACACACATATAAACACATCAGTAAAACCCTAAACGTAATTGTAAGCAAAGTGTTTGATGAAATACCACAACTAGAAAAAGATTTTAAAGACACCCAAAACCATGATGATCCTGGCATAATGGTTTGGGATCATTACAGTGGTATCAGAGCTTAGGTTTCTACCATCCAATGGGAATTAGCACATAGATACAGAGCCATAAGGAGAGATGGATAGGATGTGCCTTGAGATATCATGTTTGGAGATCATTTATCACGGGCTTAGCGAGGAAACTAGGGCTATGATAACCTTCCCACAGTATGCAGCCTATAGAAATCCCCATCGGAGCGAAGAGGATATTTTACATGGGATCATCATAGCAAATAAAAGGATAAAATAAGCAAATATGGTAGGAATAACAGAGAGACCCCACGCCCATTAGGAGCACACAACCATGCCACTATTGCAAGGGATCGTGGGAACTAGATCATAGGTGTAGGGGTAAGGATTAGAAGCATAGTATTGAGGCACACTATGACAGTGATGATGAGATGTGTGAGGATGGAGCGATAAATGATGATTTGGGACAGTCTGATGATCATAGTGACTCTTTCACAGAGGCTACTGATAGTGACTCTCGTACAGAGGATGATGCTACTAGCATGCTTGAGGAGGATGATGACCCTTGTGTAGTGGACATGCAGCTGGATGGATAGGACGATAGCACCAGTGTCTCAGTAGACATATCACATACCATTGTTGACCTTACACCTCAAAAGAGTGGTGACACTAGTGAGGATTCACACATGTTAGCACCTAGAGATGATGAGCTTCCTATGATGGCCATGACACATATGTCATCCTTCCCGACACCCCTGATAGCCAAATCACATGAGGAGGTCAGTGGCATGTCAAATAGGGTTGATGAGCCTTGTGTGAGGGATTCACACCACATACATGTAGATCCATTGATCCAGGAGGAGATACAGGGAGTACAGATAGACGACCTTACACATACAGATCAACCTGGGGAGATTGAGTCACAGCTATTGAAGACTCCATTAGTTGAGAAGATTGTAGAGGCTGACAGGTTGATGGAGCACTTACTTCTAGGATCGGCCTGCATTGATGAGGATGCACTCTTTAGTAGTCAGGATGACCATAGCATGTGTCTAGATACATATCTATGGGATCCAAGGGCGTATGATAGTAGCAGGTTGAGTGCACAGGAGGATACAGCTGCTCATATAGGATACAATGTGATTCAGGGGGATATAGCATCTAGTGATGGGGTGCAGTGGCATACAGGAGTACCCAGCAGCACAGTAGATAGTGGGAAGTTCAGCACGTTATCTTATGCAAAGAGTGTCTTTGGGGAATCTAGAGTTGACATTAGAAGGACTGATAGTGGCAGTGAGGGATATGAGGTGGCACCTCAAAATGACCATGACTAGGAGTCACACCACTTAGTAGCACAGTTGATATTCAGTGAGGATATGATCATGGGAGCCACCAAGCATAGTGATGACATGCATGCATTGATGGAAGATTACTGTTGGAGAGCATCAGTGGGACATGGTGGTGCAGATGAGGGATTTGACATGGATGACTTTCATACTCTCAAGGAGAGAGTATCCATGATGAGGACCAATTACCAATTTTTGTTGACTGACAGGGACTACCTATTGAGGATTGGTGAGATGTATCATGAGGCTCTAGCGGAGTAGGAGTTGGAGATGGATTGACTGACTCACGAGTTGGAGAGCACTTGAGTATTCTTGAGAGGCACACAGACATCCCTTCAAGAATCAGGGTCTAGATCAGATGAGTCTCTTGAGGAGATTCATCAGAGATACACTTCATCTGTCTTAGTAGACACTCATATGTATCAGTCAGTCACGTTGATAGAGGATGTTTGTGATCTAGCAGAGGAGCACCCATTGATGGAGGACACTTCCACTTGTGTTCTGAGAGTAGTTGACATCCATGTAGAGGTTGATCCAGCAATATGCCCAGGATCTATGATGCAGCATGAGTCTATGGGAGACAACATGAGTATGCCAGAGCATACAATGATAAGTGACAGATCATAGGTACCTTCCGAGATGTATGGTGGGATTCAGAGGGGTGTACTACCTTGCAGGGAGGAGACACACTTAGGGAAGCATGCGGATGCCAATCCTTCGCAGTAGAATATGGTTATGATATCTCACCTTCACCATTTCAGTAGTTGCATGGGTGATGGGAGATGGATATTGGTTTACTAGTAGTTGGAGGAATTACTTCTGGTTGTTCCTGATGATTGGAGTTTAATGATGGATACAGGCGAGAAGTTATTAGGGGCACATGTAGACGTGCTCTTGGTCGAGTCCCTGGGATTGACCAAGGTAGGTGGTATTTTTCAACCCTACAGTTAGCTACGGATATCTCTGTTACCTTTTCACGAAACATTTATCATTGACAAGAACATGAGGAAAGATAGACAGTGGAAGAGGGCATGGAGAGTGATTATGCCGAGACCACATGACAGGAGTACTTTTATGACATACAACAATTCAGAGGTGGATTTTCATGAGAATCCAACTGAGCTTTGGTGCGTTATGGTGAGCAATATAGGCCAGGTGATAGTAGATGAGCATAGAGGGCTTCTGACAGTGATCAGTCTAGCACAAGAGAAGCTAGCGGAGACTGGAAGTGATAAACTTCTAGGGTTTCCATGGGATTTGGGAGTTCACTTGGTTAGCAAGATGTTTCACTACATGATGACCTAGGTTGCGCCAAAGAGACACATACTCTACCAGGGGTTGATTTGGAGAGGGCCTGTAGGTTTTTGTCTGATAGAGCGAGGCAACTTTTCACTTTTTATCATCATGATCAGACATAGAGGTGGGTGGATAGGTACTACTTCTACAGGGACATTTTTACAGGTATAGTTTTTGGACAATAGGTCAAATGGTCAAAGGTATTTCAGCATGAGGATCTAGGAGAGTAGGATCCAATATGTATGTAGGGGGCAGACAGTCATAGTCAGAGTAGTGTAGGGCTAGCATGGTGATCTTCGACAAAGGTTAGCATGGGACCCAGGGATTCCAGGACTGAGCATTTCACTGACTGACAGGGGAGAGTGGACCATTGCAGGGGAAAGTTATTCTAACTTTCCATTGAGTTTTTGATGCAGGAGCATCGCCAACACATCAAGCGAGCCAGCGCAGAAGTGGAGGATAGCTGGACAAGCCAACACAAATTTTGAAATTTCCTTGAAACTGTTACACGAACATTAATGTGAAAATTTAATGAAGCGCACTTTATGTAGTTTAATGGACCTTGAGCGGGTAGCTCTCGTCCTTAAGTAGATAGACGAAATTTAAATATAGTTAATGCAGGTAGATAGGATTTTAATTCTAGAGTTGACAGTTTAGGATCTGGAGGGAAAACGGATATAGACACCCTCATTGTATCATCGTAACATTATCCTGAGCATAGAAGAGAAGAGGAAGAGCAAGAGCATGCAAAGAGCTGTGTAAAGACACCCATGTATAGGCACTTGAATTAATAGAAGAAATCTTTGATTCAAATTCATGGTTTTGTGTCTGATTCTCTGTGCATTGATGTCATGCTCATGAATGTTTATTTCCTTTCATACATTTGCTTTTATATGCTGTGTATGTGATTTCATGTATGAATTGAAGTCTGAAAGGGAGATGGAATGAGTTTCAATTGTTTCTCTATTTGAGCCAGAGAATTCCTGGAAGGAGTGAAGTCAAATTTTCCGCAAGGAGTGCGTTGACAGAGGGTTCAGATAGAGATAACTCTTGTTCTCATTCACCCCAAAGGTGCAGTTGGGCATAGGAGCCATGCAAGGAGTGTGTAGGCCAGGTAAAAGTCTCAGGGTTACGAAGCTGAGTGAGTCTTTGGAGGATTGCTGCTACAAGTGTGCACAAAATCGAGAAAACTCCAACATTCAAATGTGCTTGGGGGGTTTTTCGCAAGGAGTGTGTGCAAAGTATCTTTCTGAGGACTTGAAAACCGTGGGAAAATCTCAGGAAGGATAGGTCCTTGAATTCGTTGAAGGATTGCATAGAGAAGTTGTCATTGAAGTATTCGAGCAGGCGCTGCAATTTTGCATGCAGGTGAACAAATCTTCATGGAGGAAGTACTTGACTCATTTTGCAGAATTCATCAGGAAGGAACGGACGGTCGGAATTCCCCGAGGAGAATTCGTGAATCACCATAAGTTGTTAGATCTTGGAAAGGTGCAAGGAAGATATGACAATGTATTCCCGAAAGGTTCCAAGCTCAGGAGAGGTGGAGCCATTGATCAGGACCACGAGGGTCGTTGGATTCACACGCATATCATGAATTGGGGTTTTGTGACTCGAAGCTCCAAATTATTGCAACAGGAATCGCGATATCGCGATACGCGATATCTCGATACTCGAAGGACAGTGTGTGGGGCCACAGGAAGTTAGTGGAGGACAGGTAGCGCACCAAATCGGAGTTCAGGAAAAGTAAAGTCCCGAAACCATTGACATCAGGATTCGCAATCCTGCGAAGTCCAAAATCCCGATAGAAGTGACGGGAAGTGGAAAATTCAACTTGCATGGGTGCATCGGAGTTTCGGCGTATCGGGCATCGGGAGTCGGTAAGACGGGTTTCTCGGTATCGCGAGCACTGAAATTGTGATAGGGAAATTTTCGATAGAGGAAAGAGAAAAGTCAATGTTGACTGGCCATCGGGTCTCGGGGATTCGAGAGCCCAATGATCGACCTTTGACCTCGCGAAGTCGTGAAGTCCGATTCCCCGATAAGTAAAGAGAGGGGAATCACATGGAGATTTATGTGGGTAAAGATTTCCCGATAGGGAAATAGAGGAACGTTTTCAGTTCTTCGGGCCAAGGGAAGAGAAGATCCTATGAGTGGACATGCCTGCGGGTGCAGCTGCGTCAGTTTGGTATTAGAGCTCAGAAAGACTCTTTTCTTTCTGTAGCAGAGAAGAAGAAAATTCACCATGCCGCCAAGGAGAGACAGACAGTCACCCGATCCAGAGGATAGGGAGGTGCAGAGAAGAAGGGGCAGGCAGATGGTAGATCCAGCCATAGAGAGACAAATGCGTGATCTCCGAGCAAGACTCGAGGACATGGAGACAGCGCAAAGATGCACAGCTAGTGCTGGGGATCTGAGTGATTCCGATAGTGAAATAGAGGTTGAACAAGAGGAAGAAGTTGCAATCGAAGATGCATCAAATGAGCGTTTGATCAAAGCTATTGCCAGGATGGGTGCAAGAGCAAATATGGACATCTCAGTTAACGAGGGAAACTTAGATGCAGAAGAGCTTCTAGATTGGATTAGAGCTCTTGATACTTACTTTGACTACGAATATGTCGAAGAAGATAAGAAAGTCAAGCATGTTGTCACATGCTTGAAGGGACATGCAGCATTGTGGTGGGATGAGCTACAAGCAGAAAGACGCTGCAAAGGTAAGTAGAAAATTAAAAGTTGGGATAGAATGATTGCAAAGATGAAGGCAAAGTTCATCCCAAGGGATTATCAAATTACTTTGTTCAAGAGAATGCAGAACCTGAGACAGAAGTTGATGACAGTGAAAGAATACATGGAGGAATTCTATTTACTGAACATCAGGGCAGGTCATTGAGAGAGTGATGATGAGAAGGTTTCCAGGTATATGAATGGCCTAAGATATGATATCTAGGATGAGATGAGAATGGTAACCATCCGAACGGTGGAGGATGCTTATCAGATGGATCTAAAAGCTGAGGAGAAGTTGAGCCATAAGAAAAGTCAGAGGGGCAAAGGCAAAAGTCAGCCCAGAGGCAAGTCAGTTGCCCAGGATAGAAACCAAAAGTCCAAGGAGGAATGGAAGAAACCTCAGACTCGTGCAGAGAGAGGTGGAACCTCACAGCGGGGGCCATACGTTGAACAGAGAGGGCAGCATACAGAGCAGAGTGGAGGATATGCTGACAACAACACATTTACTCGTACTAGAGGAAGAGGAAGAGGAAGAGGTGGAGTAATCACATGCTTCACATGTGGAAAGAATGGGCACAAGTCTTATGAGTGTCTAGAGAAAAAGAAGGACATTGGAGAAGCTCACATCACCGAGGCGCAGAGGCGGGATGTTGAGGCAGAAGATGCATAAGGAGGAAGGTCATTGATGATGCATAAAGTTCTCGTAACACCTGAGAAAGAGGTGGAAAATTCAGTCCAAAGGACTAGAATTTTCAGAACATCTTGCAAGACCAAGGATAGGGTATGCAATGTTATCGTGGACAGTGGTAGCATGGATAATCTTGTTTCAACCGAGATGGTAGAGAAGTTGGAGCTGGAGACGATGGATCATCCAAGTCCATACAGAGTTTTGTGGCTATAGAAAGGACACCAGGTAACTGTCACTAAACAATGCTTGGTTGAATTCAAGATAGGAGGATATAATGATAAGATTTTATGTGATGTCATTCCTATGGATGTATGTCATCTATTGCTAGGTAGACCATGGCAATATGAAAGAAATGTGATTCATGACGGGAGAATGAACACATATACCTTGGAGAAGAATGGGAGAACCCATATGTTGCTTCCGATAAAGGATAAGGAGGTGAAGCCGGAAGTAAGAAACATTGTACTTCTCATGAGTGGGAAGGAACTTCTTACAGAGGTTAAGAAGAAAGAATATCCACAATTCTTTGTGGTCAGGAAACCGAGGATTGTTCTGACCAACACAAGAGTGGATGATTTGCTAGAAGAAATTCAGGAACTGTTGGAAGAGTTCACTGACATTGTGGTGGACGAATTACCTCATTCATTGCCACCGATGAGGAGTGTGATTCATCATATAGACCTCATACCAGGAGCTAGTTTTCTGAATAAATCCGGGTATAGATTGACGCCGCAGGAAAATGAAGATGTTAAAAGGCAAGTCCAGGAGCTACTGGACAAAGGATTGGTCAAGGAAAGCTTGAGTCCATGTGTTGTTCCAACAGTACTCAGTCCGAAGAAAGACGGAGGCTGGAGGATGTGTATCGACTTGAGGGCGATCAACAAGATAACCATTAGGTACAGGTTTCCATTATCGTGGATGGATGATTTAATGGATTGCTTGAGTGGAGAAAAATACTTTTCAAAGGTTGATCTGAAAAGCGGATATCACCAGATTCACATGAGGGAAGGCGATGAGTGGAAGATGGCCTTCAAAACCAATGAAGGGCTATATGAATGGCTTGTCATGTTGTTTGGCTTGACAAATGCACCAAGTACCTTTATGATATTGATGAATGAAGTCTTGAAAGATTTTATCGGGAAATTTGTCATTGTATATCTGGATGATATACTGATTTTCAGCAAGACAAAGGCAGAGCACTTGAAGCATTTGGCTACAGTAATGAAGAAGCTACAACAGGAGAAGTTGTTGATAAATATGAGGAAATATTCATTTATGAAGACATAACCCATTTATTTGGGATTTGTTATTTCGGCGAATGAATTGAAGATGGATCCAGATAAGGTGGAGGTAATTAAAAATTGGTCATCACCGAGAAATATTTTTGAGGTGAGGAGTTTTCATGGTTTGGCTAGTTTCTACCGAAAATTCATCAGGAATTTCAGTGGGATTAGCGCAGCGATGATGGAAACAGTGAATAAAAGACATAAATCTTTTCACTGGATAGTAGAGGCTGAGAAGAGCTTCAATCTATTGAAGTGGAAGATCACGGAACAACCAGTTTTGGTGTTTTCGAATTTCCAAAAGACATTTCAGGTGAAATGTGATGCAAGCGATTTTGCCATAGGAGTGGTCTTGAGTCAGGAAGACATACCGATTAAATACTTCAACGAGAAGCTGAATGAGGCAAAGGTGAAATACTCCACATACGACAAGGAATTTTATGCCATCATCCAGGCACTGA
Source organism: Picea sitchensis (assembly GCA_010110895.2). NCBI lineage: Eukaryota > Viridiplantae > Streptophyta > Pinopsida > Pinales > Pinaceae > Picea > Picea sitchensis. Next base: position 145,100 of record SNQJ01S0090969.1, on the reverse strand, counting down.
AGAAGTGGAGGCATTACTTGATCCCAAAGGAATTTGTTTTATATAGTGATAACCATGCATTACAGTTTGTGACTCAACAGGAGAAGTTGAATCAGAGACATGTAAAATGGGTAGAGTATATGCAAAATTTCACATTTGTGATTAAACACATTTCGGGTACTGCTAACAAAGTGGTTGATGCTTTGAGCAGGAAGTGTTTGTTGTTGCAGGAGTTCCGAGTCAAAACGTTGGGTTTTGATGATCTTAGGGACATGTACGCAGGTGATGCAGATTTTGGAGAGGCGTATGAAGCAGCTGAGAATCCAGTTCTCAGAGATAGAAGCCATTGGACAGACTATATGATCCAAGAAGGGTTATTGTTCAGAGGCAATCAATTGTGCATTCCAAATTGCTCCATGAGGGAGAATTTGCTAAAGGAGAAACACAATGGAGGCTCGGCAGGGCATTTTGGTCACGACAAGACATTTGCAAAGCTGAACGAGTCATACTTTTGGCCAGGGATGTGGTCAGAGGTCAAGAGGCTTGTAAACAGATGCAAAATTTTCCTGCATTTGAAGGGGAGGAAGCAGAATGCGGGATTTTATCAACCATTGCCCATACCAGAGAGACCATGGGATGCGATCAGCATGGATTTCGTATTTGGATTGTCGAGGATGCAAAGAGGATTTGATTCGATCTTTGTGGTAGTGGATAGGTTTTCCAAGATGGCACATTTTATCCCATTCCATAAGACCAGCAATGCGACTCACATCGCGGACCTGTTCTTCAAGGAGGTCATTCGACTTCATGGATTGCCGAAAAGCATAGTTTCAGACAGAGACACGAAGTTCATAGGGCATTTTTGGAGGACCTTATGGAAGAAGCTGGGGACTAATTTGATGTTTAGCTCAGCTTATCATCCTCAGACGGATGGACAGACGAAAGTGGTCAACATGAGTCTGGGAGACTTGATGAGAAGCTTGGTGACAGAGCACCACAGCCAGTGGGACAGTATATTACCCTAGGCAGAGTTTGCATACAATGACTCAGTGAATCGGAGCACAAGCCAGATTCCATTTCAGGTTGTTTATGGCATGTAGCCGAGGGGAGTTTCTGAACTGAGGGATTCAGAACAGACTTCTACTAGCAGTGCTAGTGTAGAAGAATTCGCTGAGGCGATGAAGGGAATTCACAGCAGGGTAAAGGAGCGGTTGTTGAAATCAAGCCAGGAATATAAGCACAGAGCAGATCAGCACAGAAGACAAATTCAGTTTGAGGTTGGTGAATTAGTTCTAGAACATTTAAGGAAAGAGAGTTTCCCGAGGGGAACATACAATAAATTGAAAATGAAAAAAATCGGGCCATGCAAGGTCTTGAGAAAATTCGGGGAAAATGCTTATGAGATCGAGTTACCGAATGGGATCAGAATATATCCGATATTCAATATTGTAGATTTATATCCATACAGGACTGGAGAAGCAGAGACTGAAATAGAGGATCCAGTGATCCAGTGGATGAAACAGATGCCAGTTGCAGAGAAGCCGCAGATGGAATGCATATTGGACAAGAGGGTGAGCAAGAAGACCAAGCGGAAGAAATACTTCAAGTATCTGGTCAAATGGAAGAACCACCCAGTTGAAGATGCCAGCTCGGAGACTGAAGAAGAAATACAGAAGCATGAACAGACCATGCAGGAGCTCATGGACAGGAGCCCATGAAAATTTTCAAGTGAGGGAGTATGATGCAGGAGCATCGCCAACACATCAAGCGAGCCAGCGCGGAAGTGGAGGACAGCTGGACAAGCCAACACAAATTTTGAAATTTCCTTGAAACTGTTGCGTGAACATTAATGTGAAAATTTAATGAAGCGCACTTTATGTATTGTAATGGACCTTGAGTGGATAGCTCTGGTCCTTAAGTAGATAGACGGTATTTAAATACAGTTAATGCAGATAGATAGGATTTTAATTCTAGAGTTGACAGTTTAGGAGATGGAGGGAAAACGGATATAGACATCCTCATTGTATAATTGTAACATTAGCCTGAGCATAGAAGAGAAGAGGAAGAGCAAGAGCATGCAGAGAGCTGTGTAAAGACACCCATGTACAGACACTTGAATTAATAGAAGAAATATTTGATTCAAATTCGTGGTTTTGTGTTTGATTCTCTGTGCATTGATGTCATGCTCATGAATGTTTATTTCCTGTCATACATTTGCTTTTATATGTTGTGTATGTGATTTCATGTATGAATTGAAGTCTTAAAGGGAGATGGAATGAGTTTCAATTATTTCTCTATTTGATCCAGAGAATTCCTACAAGGAGTGCAGTCAAATTTTCCACAAGGAGTGCGTTGACAAAGGGTTCAGATAGAGATAACTCTTGTTCTCATTCACCCCAAAGGTGTAGTTGGGCACAGGAGTTGTGCAAGGAGTGCGCAGGCCAGGTAAAAGTCTCAGGGTTGCGAACCTGAGTGAGACTTTGGAGGATTGATGCTGCAAGTGTTTGTAGAATCGAGAAGACTCCAACATTCAAATGTGGTTGGGGGTTTGTCCACAAGGAGTGCATGCAAATAATCTTTCTGAGGACTTGAAAACCGTGGGAAAAGCTCAGGAAGGATAGGTCCTTGAATTCATCGAAGGATTGCATAGAGAAGTTGTGGTTGAAGTATTCGAGCAGGCATTGCAAGTTTGCATGCAGGTGAACAAGTCTTCGTGGAGGAAGTACTTGACTCATTTCGTAGAATTCATCAGGAAGGAACGGACGGTCGGAATTCCCCGAGGAGAATTCGTGAATCACCATAAGTTGTTAGATCTTGTAAAGGTGCAAGGAAGATATGGCGATGTATTCCCGAAAGGTTTCAATCTCAGGAGAGGCGGAGCCGTTGATCAGGACCACGAGGGTCGTTGGATTCACACGCATATCGTGAATCGGGGTTTCGTGAGTCGAACCTCCAAATTATTGCAACAAGAATCGCGATATCGCGATACGCGATATCCCGATAGTCGAAGGACAGTGTGTGGGGCCATAGGAAGTTAGTGGAGGATAAGTGGCATACCAAATCGGAGTTTGGGAAAAGTAAAGTCCTAAAACCATTGACATCAGGATTCGCGATCCCGCAAAGTCCGAAATCCTGATAGAAGTGACGGGAAGTGGAAAAGTCAACTCACACGGGTGCGTCGGAGTTTCAGCGTATTAGGTATCGGGAGTCGGTAAGATGAGTTGCTTGGTATCGCAAGCACCGAAATTGCAATAGGAAAATTTTTGATAGAGGAAAGAGAAAAGTCAGCGTTGATTGGCCATTAGGTCTCGGGGATTCGAGAGCCCAATGATTGACCTTTGACCTCGCGAAGTCGCGAAGTCTGATTCCCCAATAAGTAAAGAGAGGGGAATCACGTGGATACTTATGTGGGTGAATATTTCCCGATAGGGAAATAGAGGAACGTTTTCAGTTCTTTGGGCCAAGGGAAGAGAAGATCATATGAGCGGACGTGCCTGCAGGTGTGGCTGTGTCAGTTTCATTGTTGAGAGGAGCACATCGCTTGCGGGTGTCTCACGGAGGTCTTGCAACACCTCATTCTGGAATCATCATGTGCAGTTGATGGAGGCCATATGGATCTTGGTAGAGACTTTGAGGATGGATTCATTTTGAGATGAGGCCATGTGTCATATGCAGGAGACTCTCGGAGTTGGTATATTTCAGGGTTATACTTCCCAAGCACTAGCAGTTCATGACTTGATATGGGACCCAGGGGGCAGAGCATATGAATGTTCATCCTTAGATGGGTTCTACTATGTACCCCACAGGTGGACATAGGATCCTGGTATTTTATTTGAGGGGATTTGGTTATTTCTTGAGGACAAGAAATTTTCTAGTAGGGAGGACTCTAATGTCCCCACTTTGGGACATCATCATAGTGCAGAGGTATATGATTACTATGAGTAGCCAGATGGATGTTAGAGAGAGTATAGGGGTTATTAAGAGGCATTGTGGGATCCATATTGCATTTTTCATCATATTCCATCATTATGATCCATTCCGCACATGTTGGCTTTGCTTCCGTTGCATTCCAACGATTTCCATGATTTTGACTATTTTGAGCTATACGTTAATTAAATTCACTAAAGAGGTCATTTTGGGCACATTACTTGGAGGAACCTCTCAGTGTAATAGCTCATTGGAATTGAGAGAAGCAACACTATAGGATGGGATGGTGAGAAGTGACTTTCAGTTGCCAGGGAAGCCACAAGGAGAGATAAGGAGATTTTCAGAGGTAAAAAGGTTAATTAATTAATTAAAGTGATTTAATTAATTAATTAAATATTAATAAAATGAAAGTCACTTTGGAGGGACAAGGTGAGCCAAAAATTATAAAGGAAAGGTAAGGGCCTCTACTCATTCATTCATGTCTGATCATATTTTGATATCTGGCTTTTTGCTAGTGAGCCCAACATTGGGGGTTTTGAGGGTTTTTACTTAACAAACCCTAGAGGAAGATTCGGTGGTGAAATATTCCACCTAGCTTGTCCCAATATTGGTCTCAGAGATGCAATACGCTCCCACACCATTCTAGTTCCAGATCTACTCAGTTGCAGGAGGATTCTACATCAGTTACATGTGCAAATAGAGAGAGGGAGCACCAGTTGAGGGTTTCCAACAAGAGGAGTGCACCATCCATTGAGGGAGGATTCATTCTAGCAGAAGAGAAGAGATTTTGGGAATTCCAGGTATTGGGTTTTCCTTTTAGGTGTCTTGGCATCATTCTTGGTTGTTTTCAGAGGCATTTCAATGGAGGGTTTATTTCTATTGAGATTGGGATGATTTCCCAAGAGGAGGGTGCACCATTTCTTGGAGGGAAGATAGATCCAAGGGTCTGGCAGGTCATTTAATGATTTGAGCACTTGGGTTTCCATTGTAGCATATCGATCTATCATTTTAGATGATTTGTGGAGCTATTGGAGGTCTCTAGGAGAGAAGCTGAATTATTAGGGTTTCAGCCATCCAGGAGGCCACACCACACATTGGAGGAGATTCATATCGATAGGGTTTGAGAGGGATCTTGTATATTCAGGCACCTGGGTTGTTCTTTCAATCACTCGATCTACTGTTTGGCATCTTTCTTGGGGTGATTGGACACATTTAACATTAGGGTCGATTTGCTGAGGAGCTTCAGCGTTCCAGCAAGATGTGGCATCATCTAGTTAGGGTTTCTACACTTCATATGGCCAGATCTACCTAGGCATAGGTATTCATCTCTTATATAGCCTTTTGAGGCTTATTTTTTATTGTTGGTATATTTTTGTAGTAGCTCATACTTCTATTTTGGAGCCATCTGTTGAGCATTCCAGATCGACATTTTCATTGTAGCAGGTTCCTCTATTTCACGAATAAAATCATATTTGGGATGTTTTGGATTGTCTATCATATTTCATATGGTTGAGGTATGTTCCATCATTGTATATTATTGTTATTTGTTGCAACACACATATAAACACATCAGTAAAACCCTAAACGTAATTGTAAGCAAAGTGTTTGACGAAATACCAAAACTAGAAAAAGATTTTATAGACACCCAAAACCGTGATGATCCTGGCATAATGGCTTGGGATCGTTATAGAAAAGCGACATCATACTTGTATTGAATCCACTTCCATATCATCCTATAGTTGTTTTATTAGTTTTCACTTAGTAACCCAAGCTCATACATTTCCACATGCAATTGAGATCCATTCCACCTCCACTATCTTGGAAAATAAGAGTTGGACTATTGTCCCTAGGGTTTTGAATTTTGTCCACAATGAAAAAAGTTGCACCATTTTCAAAATATTCAACTACATTATCAAGCAACTTCGAAATATCTCCAAATTCCCATGTGTGGGAAGTCACATTAGAATGGAGGAATTTTGGATGTACTTGAACATGATACATGCCACTCGGTAAAGATCACTTTTGTTCATTTTGGGCATCATAATCCTCGGCTCTCCAAAATTGATTAAAACTATTTTTATTTGAGTTTATACCTGAACAGTTCAGTCAAAGGAAAAATGAATGAAAATGATGTTCTCTTTGCAACACATTTTCTGATATCCACCCCTTCCTAGAAAATATAGAATATAACCCTAATCATAATCTGATCTGATATGACACTCCAAAGGGTGCACTCCAATATTACATCTTTCCACCTCAAATGATCATTTGAACTTGATTTTATTGCAATATCATGATGTATGGGCCTCCAAATGGTTCATTGCAATCTCACTATCTCTCCGCCTCCAAACAGTCCTCCTTTACGCAACGATACAATTTCTCTCCTTTGGTACAAGAAGGAAGCTAATTAGTATGGCTATCTATATCAATTAGAATAATATGGCTATAACATCTCCTCTCATTAGTGCAAGACTCAATATAACCATCATAAACTAGAGGACAACTTAGGTCAAAGGGAGTGAGTTTTTGGGTTATGACGTGGTTACAAAAATTAAAGCATCCACCGAAACAATCTTAAGCTAAAAAACACTTTCCTTAACATCCTTCTAGTATAAAAAGGTATCAGTATGTATTGAATTAGCTAATGAGAAATGTGAACCAGAATTTAGAAAACTATCTTTGGGGGAAATCCAAAGTTGATTAGATGCATCATTGGGAACTTTAAGCATCTTCTCACTTCCTTCTCGGAAGAAAATGTCATCCAAATGGTAGGTTCCTAATGGATCATCCTTTCTCAGTGCTTATATTTATTCTTGGATATGTTCCTTGGTGGTTTATATAAGTCCCTATATGTGTCTAGGGCCCCTGGATGTGGTCCAGGGAATCCTTTCTCAGGTTTTGGATTGATCCTTGGATGTGTTCCTTGGTGGTTGATATAAGTCCCTAGATGTGTTCTAGGGCCCCTAGATGTATTCCAGGGAACCCTTTCCTAATTCATGGGTTGATCCTTGGTCTTGTACCTTGGTGGATGAGACCCTATATGTGTTCTAGGGCCCCTAGATGTGTTCTGGGGAAACCCGGTCTTTGTCCAGGCAGATCTTAGTGTAATACCAAGATGTGTTGATGTTTGATCCTCTCCCTTGTTAGAACATTGTCTTAGTTTTATGTATAGTTGTTATGTATTGTTGGTTTTCATTTATTTCAACCATTTGAGAGTGATATTGTAGATTGATGTCAACCCTTGGAGAAAGTGCGGTAGCGAATTCAAGTAGCACAAAGGTTTGGGTAATGGACCTAAGGTTGTTTTATGTATAATGGAATGTGTTTTAATATATTTGAAGATAACAGTATTCTATATGGATAGTACATGTCATTCCATTTCCGGTGGTATGTGAAACATCTCATAACTCCTCACAGTTAGAGAGTTATGGCCATGTGAAGTTGGAGAACCTAGGTTTGGGTAATGGACCCAAGTTTTTTTTATGCATAATGGTATGATTTTTGATATATTTTCAGGTAATACTATTCTATATGGATGGTACATTTCATTCCATTTACAGTGGTATGTGTAACTTCACATAACTCCTCACGAATAGAGTGTTATGGCCATGTGAAGTTGGAGAACCCTCATCACTCATCTAGAAGCCCCAAAAGGTCAAAGTAGTCAAAGTGGTGTAAGAGATTTTTAGAAGGAAAATAATAAATTGAAGTGATGAGTGTACTATAATTCAAAGTGAATACAAAATAAATTATTTAAATAATAAATTTAATGGAGAAATTACTAAGTTGACAAGTGGTTAGAAGTGGGTTAGCCCTAAAATAAGGAAAGTGGTTTAA
>SNQJ01S0090969.1:114271-137347 GCA_010110895.2 Picea sitchensis | reverse complement strand
GTGGTTAGAAGTTGGTTAACCCTAAAATAAGGAAAGTGGGTTAAGATGGTTAAAAGGTAACCCCTTGAGGAAGCTACATGAAAGTATAAATAAGAGGCAAGGCTCTTTCATTTTATATTACACTTGAGCATATTGAATATCTATAGGTAATTGAGGTAACCAAAGGATATCTAAGCCAGATTTCAGAGAGAAGGTGAAGTAAAGAAGGCCAAAATTCAAGGGAGGATAAATTATTTTGATGATGCTTTCTAAGGTATGTTATTTACAGGTCATCTCACTATTTTAGCAATAAATGTTTTTATAGAATGAGTCAGACTATGAAATGTATATTCCATTGAAACAACATATCCAAGTAGTTGTGGTATGAATTTCAGCTTGTGGGTCGTTGTCTTTTTGGAGTTACACTTCGTGGAAAATAGGGTTTGTGGCTAGTCCTGAAACTAGTCTAAAATAGGTGTTTCAGATAAAAACATCATAACTTTTTCATAACAGATCCAAATTAAGTAAGAACAATTTTTTTGGTTAGAGTACAGTATTTAGTATTATATATAAAAGTTTCATATCCATACAACAAATATTCCCTTCGGGGCACGCTCTACAAGTTCGCTCTCTAGAATAAGATATAATTCAACAAGGTATGTTATTTTTTCTATAACTCCTTTTCTGAGAGGTTCCAAGTAGTGACACCTAGAGGAATTGCACAAAACACACTGAAGAACATATTGTGTACTATTTTCAGATCTTTATTCATTAAAGGTACATAGTTATGATTATTTCAAGTTAGGGTTGTTGACTAATCCAAAACTAGTTATGTGAGACTAAATAAAAGTTTGATGAAAATGTTAGTATCTTGTTGTTAAATTTAAGGAAGGTTTGCAGGTATGTGATCATATACACCAGGTCTTTTACAGAGTTACAAATTAGATTCTAATGATGAAATTGATGAGGGATTTTGGTTGAGTTACATGTTGGGTACATGGTTGATACAAGTAGTTGATGAGTTGACACATACATGAGGTGTATAGTTGATGATGTTGGTACAATTTATGAGTCATAGTTGATGAGTAGTTGATACATGATTGGTACATATTTGGCACATGGTTGGATGCACTTGTTTATGGTAAAGGTTGATTACAGGTTGTTTTGTACAGGTTGGTGCATGGTTGGTGCACTTGTTTATGGTACAGGTTGAGGTATAGGTTGATGCATGGTTGATGCATGGTTCAGGTTTATTGGTACAAGTTTAGAATAGTATATATCACAATGATAGTGTGAAAGTGGTTCCATCATTCTACTTCTACTTCAGGGCGGTTGGACGGAGAAGAGACAGGTGGTTGTAGTCAGAGAACATAGGGGGTTGTAGCCTCCTTCTGGTTATAGCCAGAGAATTGGGGAGATGGAGCTTCCCTCGGGTTGTAGCCTGAGAAACTAAGGTGTTGGAGACTCCTTCTAGTTGCAGCTGGAAAACAAAGGAATTTGGTGCTTCCAATGAATCTAATTCTTCAAGACATATAACAAAAAACATTATGTGTTTTTCTTCCTCTTTTGGTTTCCACGTAAAACATTGGTGTACTATGTATGTGTATGATTGTTCATTTTTTCATTGCGTATTCACTCTACAATTATTGGATGACAATTCTATATTGATATAACACTTAGATTATATGGTTAAAAATGATTAGATTGTTCTATTAGTGATTCACCCCCCCTCTCAGTAATCCAACAATTGGTATCAGAGTCAGATCCTTCAGAAATACATTTAACCAGTGAAAGGTAGATCATGGAGAGAAACAACTTGTATAAAAGTGGATTACCACAACTTGATGGACAAAAATATGCATTTTATAGCATAAGGATGAAGACATATATACAGGAACAAGGATTTGAAATTTGGCAATCAATTGTAGATGGATACATAGTACTAGCGGTTTCGCCAACAAATGACAAAGTAGTGAAACTCAGTTAGAATAATTCCAAAGCCACAAATGCACTTATGAATTGTTTTAGTGAAATGGTATTCACCAAAGTTTCACATTGTAAATACGCTAAAGAGATTTGGGACAAACTTCAAAATATTTATGAAGGAGATTCAAAAGTCAAAGAAACAAAGTTTCAAACTTACAGAGGTTAGTTCAAACAACTAAAGATGAAGGAAGATGAGAATATTCTAGCTTACTTCTTACGAGTCGATGAAACAGTAAATGAAATCATAGGATTGGGAGAATAAATTCAAGAATATGTAATTTTTCAAAAGGTACTAAGATCTCTTCCTATGATATTTAACCTAAGATATCAAAATTTGAAGAAAGAGCAGACCTAATCTCAATAAACATGGATGAACTACATGGAATCTTCATAGCATATGAAATGAGAACTGAATAGGAAAATCCAGATGTAAAAGAAGTAGCCTTCAAAGCATCCAAAAGATAAAAGAAAAAGATAAAGCAACAATAAAAACAACATAGTAGCAATAGTGACATCTCGGAAGATGATGAAGAAGTGGCCAACTTTGTCAGAATATTGAAAAAGGGAACCGACAGTAGGTATAGAAGTAAGATTCCTTTGATTTGTTTTAATTGTGATGGTATTGGTCATTTTTCTAACAAATGTCCTCATAAGAAAAAGAGAAATGATGAAGGTGTCTCAAAAAGAAAACAAACATATAAAGGAAAAAGAACCACAAAGAAAGTTTTCAAGAAAATCTTATGCTCCAAAGAAGACATCTCATCATCAGATGAAGATGAAGTCGATGAAAGTGAAATAGAAAGGGTTCTATTCATGGAAGTAGAAGACTCTGATAAACAAGACTCTGAAGTAGAATATGAAGAAGATGAAGAAGAAATTGAAGAGGAATAAGTTGACTACTGAGAGGAATTAATGATTTCCATAGAAGTTATCAAAAGAGAAAAGAGGAAAAACAAGAAGCTACGAGCAAAACTAGACAAGAAAGAAGACACTCAAGAATTAGAAAAAATGATCACAAATTTGAAGCTTTAAATTGAAGAAGATAAAATAATTGAAGAAGCACTCAAAGAACAGCTAGAACAAAGAGACGGGATCATTGAAAATTTGGAAGCAGAGATTGTCACATTAAGAAAGGATCCTCAAAAGAAAAATATGCAGAATAGTTCAAATTTTTTGAATGACATTATCAATAGACAAAGGCCTAATCATGACAAGTTCGGACTTGGATACAATCAGACAGAAAATGGATCAAGCTCCAAAACAACAGAAGAATAAACATACCAAAAAGATATGCAGAAACAATCAGAGGGGATAGGAAGGTATACACAAAAAATTATAGGGACACTCCTCCATCGAGAATATTCAAATTTCAAAATCAACGACCAACATAAACATATAGGTCTCAGGAAGAAGAAGGATTCATAAGAGCACCTCCTTTCAGAACATATTCAACTCCCAGGTATCAAACTATCGTTTTTGGTTTATGTTATGCATGTAATAATTTTGGACATAAATTTGTGAATTGCAAAGCGAACAACAGGAACATAAACAACTTTGAAAGTCATGCACAAAAGGGTTATCTAATAAGGCCTAGTGAAACACAGAGAAGAAGTTACAACATGTTTGAATCATTGAGCATTGAAGTGGAATTCTACAAGTGTAACAACTTTGGACACATGGCCAAAGATTGCATAATGACAATCCCTCCTAGAGAACCACAACAGAACAACAACAATCACAGAAAGGAACCTCAAAAAAGGACATGGATAAGAAAGATGAATCAATACAACAATGAAGAATGCACACTCACTCTACAAGCTAATAATAAGAAACATGGTTGGTATATTGACAATGGTTGTTCAAAACACATGAAAGGTGATAGAAACAGGTTTCTTACATTAAGAAAGGAAAGAGATGGATCAGTCTCAATCGGAAATGATGATTAAGACAAAATCATTGGAAAAGGCACATTCAGAATTGGGAACAAGAATACAAAGAAAGAAAATGTTCTACTAGTAGAAGATATGAAACATAATATTCTAAGTTTGAGGAAAATGTGTGACCAAGTTCATAAAGTTACTTTTGATTCACAAAAGTGCGAGATAAGAAAAGAAGGTTCAGGAAAATTGATTGCTACAGCTGCAAGAACTTCAAGGAACATATATATGTTAAGTGAAATTGGAAATGAAAAGTGTTGTCTAGGAAACGAAGATGAAAGTTTCTATGGCACAGAAGAATGGGTCACATACATTTTGATAACCTTGTCAAAGTCATCAAAAGAGAATTAGTTAGAGAAATGCCCCAAATCACGAAACCAACCAACACTTTAAGAAAGCATTGTCAACAAGGAAAGAAAACAAAGGCCACATTCAAATCAAAGGAATATTCAATTACCAGACCACTGGAAATTGTGCATAATGATCTAGTTGGAACAAATACAACAAAGAGTTTAAAAGGAGAGAAATACTTTATGTTATTAGTTGATGATTATACAAGAACGACAATAGTTTTCTTTCTCAAGAATAATTCAGAAGCTTTTGAAAACTTCATGGTCTACAAGGAAATAGTTGAAAATGAAATGGATTCAAAAGTCAAATGTTTGAGATCTGATAATGGAGGAGATTTCACTTCAAAGGAATTTATGGACTACTGCAACAGTCATGGNAACAGAATGGAGTTGTTGAAAGAAAGAACAAGACAGTACAGGAAATGGCTCAAACAATTCTAATGGATTCCAAATTGACAGATATATTTTGGACATGGGCAGTGCATACAACAATTCACATTCAAAACAAAGTAATGCTCAAAAACAACACTGACAAAACTCCCTACGAGCTATGGAAAGGAATACCAACAAATGTGAGGCACTTCAGAGATTTTGGAAGCAAATGCTACATCAAAAGAGAAAATGACAGAATGGGAAAGTTTGATTCTCATGTGGACAAAGGATTACTTGTCGGTTACTCAAGTACAAGAAAATAATACAAGTGTTACAACCTGAGATTTAAAAAAGTTGTGGAAAGCATCAACGTAACAATTGATGAAACGGGTATACAAGAATTGAAGGAAGAATAAAATGAATCAATGGAACAACTTTATGAAAAAGAGACAAAAGATGAAAAAGAAGAGGAAGATGAAGAGGATCTGACATAAGCAAACAAGAAAGTTCATCAAGTGACTCCAAAGACATCTAGCAGATGAGTACAAAAGAATCATCCTTATTATCGAAAACAAAGATGCAGGAATTGAGACTAGAAGAAGAATGGGTTCACTAGAAAAAACACACCTAGCACTCACATCTACGATTGAACCAACCTATTTTGAAGGGGCCAACAAGAATGAATAAGGCCATGGATGAAGAATTGGATCAAATAGAGAAAAATGACACTCCGAAATTGATTCCAAGACCAAAGGATAAGAATGTGATCGGCACAAAGTGGGTTTACAGGAATGAATTGAATGAATATGGATAGGTTACAAGGAACAAAACTATATTGGTATGTAAAGGACATGCACTGGTTGAAGGAAACGACCTTGAAGAGACATTTTCCCCAGTTGAGAGAATGGAAGAAATCTGATTGTTTTTAGCTTATGCATGCTCCAAAAATATTAAAGTGTATCAGATGGACGTAAAACCATGTTTTTTGAATGGGGAACTTGAAGAATAAGTTTACATTGAACAACTAAAAGGATTTCAGTTGTCAGAGAACGCAGATTATCTGTGTAAATTAAAGAAGGCCTTGTATGGTCTAAAACATTCTCCTAGAGAATGGTACTCTAGACTGGATAAATATCTACAACAGGCAGGGTTCATAAAAGGAAGTGCAAAAACAACCTCAACATCAAGGTAAGTCAAGATAGTATTGTATTAATTGAAGTTTATGTTGATGATATTATTTTTGCTAGTGATGATGACAGGTTAAGCCAGAAAGTTTCAAAGGATATGCAGAATGAATTTGAAATTTCATTACTTGGAGAACTATCCTTCTTTCTGGGACTTTAGATACATCAAATCAACCAAGAAATTTTTATTTCTCAAACCAAGTATATCAGAGAAATTCTAAAGAGGTTCAGAATGAAAGATTGCAAACCAGTTATCACTCCCATGCAAACCAGTTGCAAGTTAAGCATATATGATGATTCAAAGTCTACAAATAAGAGGAAATATAGGACAATGATTGGTATCCTACTATATGTGACAACATCCATACTAGATGTAATGCAGGCAGTTGGAAATGTGGCACGATTTCAAGAAGCACCAAATGAATCACATGTATTAGCAGTGAAGAGGATTTCCATATATCTCAAAGGAATATAAGAGTTTGGATTATGGTATCCAAAAGGAAAGGATCTATCACTTATTTCCTACACAGATGCATATTGGGCAGGTTGTATTGATGATCAATGAAGCACAAGTGGAGAAGTGTTCTACTTGGGTGAGTGTTTAGTATCGTGGCTAAGTAAGAAACAATCATTTGTATCTTTATCTATAGCCAAGGAAGAGTATATTGCAGCAACAATATGTTGTACATAGGTTCTTTGGGTGAAACAAACTTTGACAGATATACAGGTTGAGTATGATGATCCCATTCCAATCTATTGTTATAATACAAGTACCATCAGTATCTCAAAGAACCCGTTGATGCACTCCAAGACGAGGCACATTCCAATCAAGTATCACTTTCTATGGGAACAGGTTGAAAAGAAGAACATTAGAGTTGAAAATGTGGGAACAAAAGAACACGTGGCATACATCTTTACAAAACCACTTCCACGTGAAGCCCTTGAGTATCTTCTCTAGAGAATAGGAGTAATTTCTACTCCAAAATGAATGTTTTTGAATGCTTATCTTATATGTCTTAGATGTACATGAGGAAGAACCATAAATAGGAAAAAGGGGGAGATATTTATCAGATGCAAAGGTAAATGCTTGGAGAGAGAGCATAGAGACATGTTTCCAGAGGGACTGATTGTCACAAGGAAAGAATGAGTGATATGTATTCAAAGTGATACCCTTTGTCAAAGGGGGAGGTATTATTCATATGAAGGGAGAGAGAGTCATCAGAGGCTTATAAACAAAAATAAAAATCGAAGGCATGTAGATAGGGGAAGAAATCCCAAGGAGAGTTCATTCAGGGGGAGAATCCCCAAAGGGAGATACCCTTTGCCATTGATGTCAAAGGGGGAGAGATAGAAACATTCATGAGGAGTATAAGCATGAATGTTATCATGACTAAGTGTTTCCATCAATGACAAAGGGGGATATTGTCAGACAATTAGGTTAGGTTAATGGATAGTTGTTATGGATTATTGATTGTCATTTATGTCAATCATTGAAGAGTGATATTTTAGATTGATGTCAACCCTTGGAGAAACTATGGTAGCACAAAGGTTTGGGTAATGGACCCAAGGATGTTTCATCTATAATGGTATGAGTTTTAATATATTTGAAAATTAGACTATTCTAAAGGGATAGTACATGTCATTACATTTCCGGTGGTATGTGGAACGTTGCATAACTCCTCACGGTTATGGCCATGTGAAGTTGGAAAACTAGGATTTGGGTAACAGACCCAAGTTTGTTTGATGGATAACTGTATGAGTTTTGATATATTTTCAGGTAATACTATTCTATATGGATATTACATTTCATTCCATTTCCAATGGTATGTGGAACCTCACATAACTCCTCACAGTTAGAGAGTTATGGCCATGTGAAGTTGGAGAACCCTCATGAGTTATCTAGAAGCCCCAAAAGGTCGAAGTAGTCAAAGTGATTTAAGAGATTTTTATAAGGTAAATAATAAAGTGAAGTGATGAGTGTACTATAATTCAAAGTGAATACAAAATAAATTATTTAAATAATAAAGTTAATGGAGAAATTACTAAGTTTACAAGTGCTTAGAACTGGGTTAGCCCTAAAATAAGGAAAGTGGTTTAAGATGGTTAGAAGGTAACCCCTTGAGGTAAAGTGAAGTGATGAGTGTAATATAAGTCAAAGTGGATACAAAATAAATTATTTAAATAATAAATTTAATGGATAAATTACTAATTGGACAAGTGGTTAGAAGTTGGTTAACCCTAAAAAAAGGAACATGGGTTAAGATGGTTAAAAGGTAACCCCTTGACAAAGCTACATGAAAGTATAAATAAGAGACAAGGCTCTCTCATTTTATATTACACTTGAGAATATTGAATATCTACAGGTGAATGAGGTAACCAAAGGATATCTAAGTTGAATTTCAGAGAGAAGGTGAAGTAACGAAGGTCGGAATTCAAGGGAGGATAAATTATTTTGATGATGCTTTCTAAGGTATGTTATTTACAGGTCATCTCACCATTTTCAAAATAACATTTTTTTTCTAGAATGATTCAAAATGAAAAATTGATATGCTAATAAGAAAACATATCCAAGTAGCTTTGGTATTAATTTCATCTTGTGTGTCGTTGTATTTTTGGAGTTACACTCCATGGAAAATAGGGTTTGTGGCTAGTTCTAAAACTAATCTAAAACAAGTGTTTCAGGTAAAAACGTCATAAATTATTCATAATAGATCCAAATTAAGTAAGAAAAAATGTGTTGGTTATAATAGTCTGTAGTATTCTATGTAAAATTTTCACATCCATACAAAAAATATTCCCTGTGGAGCATGTTCTACAAGTTCGCTCTCCAGAATAAGCCAGAATTCATCTAGGTATGCCATTTTTGCTATAACTCCTTTTTCTAAGAGGTTCCAAGTAGTGAAACCTGGAGGAATTGCATAAAACACATTGAATACCATTGTGTACTATTTTCAAATCTTTATTCATTATAGGTACATAGTTATGATTATTTCATGTCAGGGTTGTTGACTAATCCAAAACTAGTCATGTGAGACTAGATAAAAGTTTGATGAAAATGATAGTCTCTTGTTGTTAAAGTTAAGGAAAGTTTGCAGGTATGTGATCATATACACCAAGTCTATTATAGAGTTACAAATTATATTTGGATGATGAAATTGATCAGGGATTTTGTTTGAGGTACATGTTGGGTACATGGTTGAGACAAGTAGTTGATGAGTTGACACATAGATGAGGTGTATAGTCGATGATGTTGGTACATATTGATGAGTCATGGTTAATGAATACATGTTTATTATAGGTTGTTTGGTACAGGTTGGTGCATGGTTGAAGGACGTGTTTATGGTATAGATTGATTACAGGTTAAGGTACAGGTTGACGCATGGTTCAGGTTTATTGGTACAATTTTACAACGGTATATCTCATAGTGATAGTGTGACAGTGGTTCTATCATTCTACTTCTACTTCAGGGAGGTTGGATGGGGAAATGATAGGTGGTTGTAGCCACCTTCCGGTTGTATTCATAGATCATAGGGGGTTGTAGCCTCCTTCTGGTTGTAGTCAGAGAATTGGTGATTTGTAGCTTCACTCAGGTTGTATCATGAGAAGATAGGGGGTTGGATCCTCCTTCTAGATGCAACTGGAAAACAAAGGAAGTTGGTTGTTCCAATGAATGTAATTCTTCAAGATATATAAGAAAAAGAATTATGTCATTTTCTCCCATTGTGGATTTCCACGTAAAACACTGGTGTATTTTGTATGTGTATGATTGTTCATTTTTTAATTGCTTATTTACTCTGCAGTTATTGGATGATAATGCTACATTGATATAACAATTGGATTATATGTTTAAAAGTGATTAGATTTCTCTATTACTGATTCACCCCCACTCTCAGTAATACAACATTCCTCTCTACTGACATGGTTCATGAGACCTAGGATTTCCTTTGAAGATGGACATGACCGCATTGTTGATGGACCCCCTTATGCAGTGGCGATAAAGTTTATAGGTCATTATGAGACTCATGTGGACATGTTTTTCAATTATGGACCCCCCCTTGACTTTGTCTTAAAAGGCATCCCCTTGTTGTTTTATGTGATTGAGGTTTTATTTATGTGATTGGGGTTTTGTATTTGTTTAGGGTTTTTATAATTAATATTAATATTAATTGACATTTTAATTAATATTTATGTTAATTAAATGTCAATATTTAATTATAATTTAAATTTCCATAACCCCTCTCCCTAACTATAAATAATACCCTACCCTCTAGCATTCTATTACACTCACACTCACTCACTCCTCACTCTCCTATTTGCTACGACTACCTCATTTGTTCTCTCTTGATGATGTTGCGACCGGATTTTTGGACTATCTTTTCAGATCTGATTTTTGTTTTGTTGGTGCAGCCTCTCCATTTGATGTAATAATTTTATATCTGAGTTTTGTTTGTTGTTGCGGCCTCTCTATTTGATGTAACAATTTTAGATATGAGTTTTGTTGGTGCAACCTCTCCATTTGATGTAACAATTTCAGATATGAGTTTGTTGGTGCAGCCTCCCCATTTGGTGTAACAGTTTCAGATCTGAGTTTTGTATTGGTCTTGGTATTGGTTGGAGTGTTTAGTCGGTGCTTCCTTCTTTTCATTTATGGAGGTTTTTATATGGATTGTTTGTTATGGAGGGTTTTCTTGTTTGATATGGAGAGTTTTGTTGTCTCAGTTTTTGGAGTTCTTGTTGTCCCTTCTTGTGGGGTACCTGGTTTTGTTTTATCACCTATGGTCAATACCTAGTTGTCCCTTCTTGTGGAGTACTTGCTGCAATTCTCTTGTGATGGTCTATACCTTGGAAAAATTGTTCCTACATCCTTATGATAGAGATCAAACCCTAGATGTTTTATCCATGAACCTAAAACTATTTCTGAGCATATTATAAAGGTTTTCATCCACACATGTGATAGGTACATATTTCTTAGATTAGGAGGTAATCTTGAGGTTTATCTTTTCACTTAGAAATTTTGTTTATACTCATATTTTAATTTAGATCTATTTATTTCTTTTCTCATATATGTTGATCTTGTGAATAGAAAAATAAAAAGGCATTATTTCTTTCTATTTTTCCCTAATTCTAACAATTTTTCTAGGACTTTAACCAAGGGCACACTACTCTATGAAGTCTCCTCAAACCTTCTTGTGACCATTCTTCTTTCTATTATTAGCATATACCAAACATCACTAAACAACACAATGCCTGGAATCATACTAAGATCTCTATTACTAAGAAATTGTTATGGAAACTACGTGTCATGGCACTCAAAGCATAACTCATATCTACAGCTAGGGTTAAGCTCAACACCACATATAAGCTTATCACATTGTTATGATATGAAAGTTGTGAAGTAAGACCACGAAAAATTATGAGCCTATATAGAGTAATCAGATAGGTTCAAAGTATATATATGGGTTTCATTACCTTATTGTAGGTAACTAGTAGAGATAATGGTATAAGTACTATCATGGTCATTAAGTCGATATAACAAGGGTAACATAACACATGTCTGGGATTATCATATGTATTAGTCCATATCCAATGATTAAATATATTTTTATATCACTAAACAAGTTATTCACTATATACCCTTATTAGGATAATACAAGGGAATTACTTCATTTTAAAATTTTCTAGTTGCAAAATTTAAAAATATCAAAAAAATAAAAACAAATTGACATTTTTTTTCTAAAATACATTCATGATGTCGAAATTGTGACATATGGTAACGTCTCTCCCATGGAACATACGTCGGAGATATATAGTTGGCCATCGGTTGAGCGACGTTACCATACATTAGCATTGCAACATATGGTAATGTCACTCCCATGGAACATATGTCAGATATATATATATATTGTCTTTGGTTGAGTGATGTTACTATAAGTCAGAATTATGACGTATCATAACATCATTCCCATGGAACATACGTCAGAGATATATAGATTTCTATTGGTTGAGTGATGTTACTATAAGTCAGAATTGCGACGTATGGTAACGTTGCTCCCATAGCACATACGTCGGTGATATATAGATGGTCGTTGATTGAGTGGCGTTACTATAAGTCGGAATTGCGATGTATGGTAACATCTCTCCCATGGCATCCATGTAGTGGGGACTGACAAAGTGGGATGTCATAATTCCGATGTCTCTGACGTCGTTGTAGCGACGACTATATGGGGTTTGGATAGTCAAATACGAGATGGCACATGTCCACATGAAACGTCGCAATAGATATGATATCTATTCCATTGGAAAAGGGATGTCATGTGAAACGATGTTTGAGGGGGTCCCTTGTTTGTCATTCTCCCAACAATATAAAGTGGAAATTGCATCGAACGCACCATCATAATTTGACCCAAATGTACTAGTGGGAGATGTGGAATTTTTCAACAAGATTTATTCACAAAACAAAAGAAAATGGGTTGAAAGTGATTTTTTCAAGAAGACATAACTTTCAACTCAAATATCGAATTGGGGAAAAGTTATAGTCTTTGGTAAATATGATTCAGAGGAGAATAACATGGATTTTTTATAATATGGAGAATGATAATATATTCTTCATGAATTGAGAAGAGAAAGGACATGTAGCATTGTTTGACAATTCTTTTTAGTATGCATAATTATAACAAAATGGTTGCTTGCACATCTTGCAGAATTAGGAGCGGTGTAAACATATCAATTTAGTATCAGAGTGATATTCAAGAAATGGAAGAAGGATAGGGGGCTTCCAGCCATGATAAAGAGGCCAAAGGTCAGAATATTAGTGTTGGTAATGTAGAGATAAAATCCAACAAACACTAGGCCAGAGGGGAGAACGAAACATTGATAGAGATTGTGAGAAGGCTGAAAATAGAAGTGTAGAGTTACAAAGAAGACAATGAGAGACTAATAAGAGAAAAAAATCAAATAAATCCTCAAGTGATGAAAATCTTAAATCAATTGAAGAGGAAAACAAACAATGGATAAAACTCAAAACATGAGGGAGAGGGAAGATGT
This sequence comes from Picea sitchensis, assembly GCA_010110895.2. NCBI lineage: Eukaryota > Viridiplantae > Streptophyta > Pinopsida > Pinales > Pinaceae > Picea > Picea sitchensis. Next base: position 124,495 of record SNQJ01S0090969.1, on the reverse strand, counting down.
CATGAAAGAAGAGATGACTACAAACAAACTGGTTATTCAAGAAGTGCTAGAAGAACTCATAGAAATTTCTCACCCCCCTGCTCAACAAGGAAATTTTATGCATCTAAAGATTCCATAAGTAGTCCAGAGGTGTCTCCTGTTAGGCACCAAAGAAGAAGACATGAATTGAACAGTTTTCAAGGAGAGGTGAGGAATCTTAATCCACCACCCTTTGATTGTTAAAGAGAAAGGGAAGATGATGTTGATGTATGGTTTCTTGGACTCAAGAGGTATTTTAAATTGCATAACTACTCATCAAACCTAGAAGACAAAATATCCACATACCATTTGCACAGGAAATATGTTATTTGGTGGGATCAATTGAATCAAGTTGAGCACATTAATGAGAGTAGGATCACTTGGAAGCAGTTCAAGAAATATTTTTAGAAGGAGTACCTTTCAGAACACTTCTATGAAAATAAAATGCAGGATTTCTTTGAACTTAGTCTAGGAAGCATGACCATGGCAGAGTATGAAAACAAGTTCTTGGGGATGCTAAAGTATGTGGGGTTTATAAAATATTAGAAGGTGAAAATATATAGGTTTTTAAGTGTATTTCTGTACTTTTATAAAGAGAAGATTCAATATGATGAACCCAAGACTTTGATTGATACCATGAGGAAGATTAAGTACCTGTATGAGCAATACAAGGGAAAATAATCCATGCATAAAACTTGAAAGGATAAGAAGAAGGAGAAATATGATTATAGGAGGAAGGGATTCGAACCTCCTTTAAATAGAAATATCCATCATAAAAACCATCAAGACCAGTATGCTAAGGATGAATCTAAGAGTGAAGGCTCCTTAGGAAAAAGGGGAATATCACCAATCCAATGTTGGGGATGAAAAAAATATCACATGTACAGGGATTTCCCTCATAGAAAGGACAAAGTGAAGACCGTGCACAACATCTAAGAGGATACCATAGTAGAAGACATGGGAAGAATGTATGTAGCCTTAGATGATCGATAAGCATAGTACCAATCCAATATGATCGAGGTTGAAGGTAAGATCATTAATCAACCTGTTGTTATTTTAATTGATTAAGGAGAAAGTCACTATTATATTGATCCTAAAATAGTGGATATATTATGTTTGGAGAAAAGTAAGCTTGAAAAATCAAGTTTGGTTCATCTAGCTACTGGAACCAAAAGGATAATCCATGATATGGTCATAGGTTGTTCCATAAGTCTTAATGGTGTCAATACTAATGTTGATCTACATATTATACCATTGGGATCTTATGATATTCTAATTGGAATGGATTGGTTGGACAATAATCATGTTGTCCTAGATTGTCATAACAAGACATTTACATGTCTTGATGAAGAAGCAAAACATAGCACTGCAAAAGGATTTCCAAGACCCATCTCTATATGGGAGATTTCAACCTTACAACTAAAGAGATGTTTCAAAAAAGGATGTAAATTGTATGCAACCCATGTGGAGGATCCAAAAAATACAAAGGGGCTAGACTTGAAGAATTATCGGTACTAAAAGAATTTGAAGATGTATTGCAAGAAATACCAGGGTTTCCACCAAAGAGGGAGATAGATTTCTTTATTGATTTAGTGTCAGGAGCTGCCCCGGTATCAAACAAACCTTACATAATGCATACACTAGAATTAAAAGAATTACAAATGAAGTTGGAAAAATTGTTGAAGAAAGGATACATATGTCCAAGTGTTTCACCTTGGGGAGCACGAGTACTCTTTGTCAAAAAGAAGGATGGAATCTTGAGGTTGTGTATTGAATTTCGATAGCTGAATAAATCCACTGTAAAGAATAAGTACTCTCTACCTAGAATTGATGACCTCTTTGATCAACTAAGAGGGTAAAATATATTTTCAAAGATAGATTTGAGATTAGGGTACCATGAGGTAAGAATCAAGGAAGAAGACATCAATAAGACAACCTTTAGAACTAGGTATTGAAATTATGAATTTGTTGTGGTTCCATTTGGACTCTCTAATGCACCAAATGTATTTATGTTCTTAATGAATGGCATATACAAAAATTACTCGGATAATTTTGTCATAGTATTCCTGGACGACATACTTTTCTATTCTAAGTCATAGGAAAAGCATGAACATCACCTAAGCTCAGTATTGCAAGTGTTGAGGGAACATTAGTTGTATTCCAAGCTTAGTAAGTGTTATTTTTACCAAGAATAGATCCATTACTTGGGACACCTTATTTCAGAACGAGGTATAGTAGTATATCCAAAGAAGATTGAAGCCATTATAGGATGGCCAACAACCAGGAATGTTTTAGAAGTTAGATCGTTTATGGGGTTAGATGGTTACTACAAAATATTTATAGTAGGCTTCTCTAAGATTGATCATCCCATCACTTATTTTCAAATGAAGGGAATTAAATTTGAATGGACACCTAAGTGTGAAGAGAACTTTAATATATTGAAAGAATTACTTACTAGTGCACTTTTTTTAAAGATTGTTGACCCAAATGAAATTTTTGTGGTATGTACAGATGCATGCAAGGAAGGACTTGGTGGAGTCCTCACTCAAAATGGACATGTCATTGGTTATGATTCTAGAAAGCTTAAAGAACATGAGAGTAATTATTCCACACATGACTTGGAACTTGCTTCCATTTCTCACGCATTGAATATGTGGAGGAATTATCTCATGGGGAAGAGATTTGAATTAAGAACATACCACAGTGGTCTGAAATATATTTTTGAACAACCAGCCTTGAATGCCAAGAAAAGGAGATGGCTGGAATTTTTAAGTGAATATGATTTTAACATCAAGCATATCAAAGGAAAATAAAATAAATTTTTCGATGCACTTAGTAGAAGAGTACATCTCATGCATGCTACAAGTGTTAGTATGCATCAGTCAGATTTAAAGAGAAAAATTTTAGATGTTGTTTTTATGGATCAACATTACCTACAGGTAAGAGAAAGATTACAGTAGGAAAATGTACAATATAAAATTAAAGAATATTATATGGAGAAAGATGGATTACTTATGCAAAAAAATAGATTTATGTTCCTAGTTTCACAGAACATAAGAATTTGGTATTAAAAAATTCCTAATGCTCCATATGTCGGACATCCCGGTTACCAGAAAACAATTGCAATAGTAAGAAGCCAATTACTTTGGCCAATAATGAAAAGAGGTGTTAGATATTACATTTCCAGATGTATGGAATGTCATAGAGTGAAGGATGAGCATAGGCAACCAATGGTTTTTCTACAACCATTACTAATTCTAGAGAATAAATTGGAAGTGGTAACCATTGATTTTATAACAAAATTGCCTAGGACAACAAGGAAACATGATTCAATCATGGTCGTGGTTGATAAATTGACAAAGGATGTTCATTTTGTTCCTGTAAAAATGACTCATACAACAAATAATATTGCATAAATTTACATGAGGGAGATTTCTAGGTTTCATGGGATATCTAAGACAATTGTCTCAGACAGAGATACACAGTTTAATTCAAATTTTTGGAGGGGACTGTTTAAAGGATTTGGTACAAATATGAAATTTATCATAGCATAACATCCACAGTCAGATGGGAAAACAGAGAGAGTCAACGGAATAATGGAAGACATGTCGAGAATGTATGTGATGCATAAGCCATCTAAGTGGGAAGATTACTTGCACTTGATTGAGTTTTCCTATAATAATGGGCATCAAGCTTAATTCGAAATAAGCCCATTTGAAGCATTGTATGGTAGGAAATGAAATACTCTAGTGAGATGGGGCAACCCATCAGACAAAGTGCTACTTGGGCAAGAATTTCTCAATGATATGGAAGACCAGATGGTTAGAATTAAGAAAAATTTAAAGGAAGGTCAATATAGATGGAAAAATTATGCATATAAGAACATGACATCTAGAGAATTTAAAGTGGGGGAGAATGTGATTTTAAAAGTGAAGCCCGAGACGCGATCTTTGAAGTTGGGTAGTTGTATAGAGCTAGTAGTAAGATTTTGTGGTCCATTTGATATACTGGACGAAATAGGGCCAATTGCATAGATGCTTGCATTGCCTACTTCCATGAATGTGCATAATGTATTTCATGTCTCTTTGCTAAAAAAATATGTACATGATCCTAACCATGGTATTGATTGGCATCTGATTCAGGTAAAGACAGAGGAACGATTTTAGGTCCAACCAATTAAAATATTGGACATAAAAATCAAAATTATTCAGAATTGAGTTATAGAGATGGTAAAAGTCTAGTGGACCTACTACGGTCCTAAATATGTTACTTGGGAGCATGAAGATGTCATGTGGGTAGAGTACCCACAACTTTTTGAATAAATTTGAAATTTTGTTTTTTGTTTTGTATATGCACTGAGGATAGTGCCAAAATAAGGGGGAGAGGATGTACCACCCCGGTTTTGAGCCCCATATTAAATAATGTGTTTTTTTAATCTATGAAAGACCAGAGTGCCCAAACAATTGAAAGAGGCCAATGTGCATAGGAAATGTAATTTTTTTATCATGATTAATAATAAATACATCATTGGATGTTAGATGAACAAGGAAAAGAGTTATAGGGGGCTATGATTCCACAAGAGAGAGGGATTGAGGGGATAAGTATTTATTTTATATTTTAATGACCCATTTATATTTTAATGGAGAATAAAATTTACATGAGCTTCTTGGGAAGGCCAAGTGGTCCCTTAATTCCAAGAATTACATAAAAACATCTTTGGTATGTTGTGGGGCTTGGTTATTATTCACCCATTCACTCACTCACTCATTGTTCATTATTCATTGTACACACTTTCATTCGCTTCTCTCTCTCCACTCATTCTTTCACCCACTCATCATCCCTTATTAGTGTTTTAGCTTGGGAAATGAAAATGAATTGTTGGAGAGGAGCCATGATTTGGTTGGTTGTAAATATTGTTGGTGTATTCCAACCATGAATTAAGGCTTGCATGTCTGAGATGCTTTGTCCTGTCTTCAATTTTTCTCACAGTTGCAAATAATGAGAGTCCCGGCATGGAGATTCTTGACCAAATGCACTGGAGCCCTAGAAGGAGATGGAAAACCTAAGGGACTGCATCACAGAAAAGGGGTTCCATTCTCTTGGGTTGTGCAGTATGGGTAGAAGAGAGTTGGTTTACTTTGTATTTTTGTGGGTGTTAAAAATCTCGCGAGAGATTGAGTGTGGAATGGTTTGGGAAGCCAAGTGAAACTCTGTAACCATCCTTGTGGATTCATAGCCCTAGCTCAAGGGTGACAATGTTGTTGAGACTTGAAACAATAATGTCTATGATTGGGTGGAACTTCCTTGGTCTGCATCTAATTGGTGATTCGTTTCAGGAAAGATAAGTGCTCTCTGACATGGTTTTATTTACCTGTGTATTTTTTCCACTATGTATTTATTTATCTATGAAATTCATATCTATAAGATGCATGCTTGCTGGTAATTGATGTGTGTGACATATGTCTCATTTATTTATGTTTTAGCATGAATATTTAACTCTATATGTGAATATTTCATACATCTTCATTCATTAAAATTTGATCTGAATTTGAAAGAAGTCCATAGGTGGGCTTGAATTATCATAGCCCCTCCTATGGGTAGCTGGGTATGTTACACCATACTAGGAATAAAAAATGTTATCCATCTAGAGCTAATTAGTTTTAGAGAAGATACAAAAATGACAAGACACAATATCTTTGCACTAGACATTTAATTTTATTGTAAGAAAAGGTTTCAAGTTTATCCCACCTCTAATGATAAGGTTGAATGATCTATCAATCCTGAAATCAAAATACCAAGTATAAACAAAATATGAAAAACCTTAAATTGTTTTCAATGGGTACGTAAATGTTTTCCTAGTACTCACTTATGTAGCAATATAATAATATAATAATATCTATAATAAAATACGTGTTATCTCTCTCACAACTTGTTTCAAAATGATGAAAATGATAAAAACAAAGGTCATTATATATTGTAATTAGAGTCTTGTATATATTTTTATATTTTTAAATATTTTTCTTATGATATATTGATTTAAAAAAACTAACAAAAAATAATTACACAAACTTTACTAAATAAATAAATATTTTATTGTAAAGCATTTTGTATTTCTATATTGTAATAAACACTAACAATAACTTTTTTAAACCATAAAGAATATTTATTTGTAATTTTTTTTCCTTATATACAACTTCATAAAAAATTCATGAAAGTTTAATATTTGTAACTCATCGATCAATAAATTACAAGAATTCCTAAATTTGTATTTTTTAATATTGTTAATATAACCAAATTATATAGCCTAACAAGGAACGTTAAGTTTGAAAATATTATTTATGATTTAAAAAAAATAAAGTTATGTTTACCCCTCTTTTATCATATAACACTGATCCAGGTGGATATTGGTGGCCACCCACCTGTTCCAAATTCCAATTGACTCATCTTGACAGTTTTCAGTTCAACACGTTTATTTGTAATGGTAAAATTTATCTATAATTATGGGTTATGCACTTCCAAGGTTGTATTGAATCCCCACATAGGATCCAGGTGGATATTGGTGGCTGCCCACCTATTCCTACTAGATTATTTTGGAAGTTTTCATGTCAGTACATCTTTATGTACTTTTAGGGCCATTTTGGGGCCCTAAACAATCTTTTCTTGTCTTGCCATAATCAAACTATATATGAAGTCATACTTTGATGGCATAATGTGTAGCTATTGAAAATATCTTTCCAATGGTCTATCAAATGCCTAAAATGAAGATCGTATTAAAAATTTATGACACCGAGAAGTTGATGTACTAACTTACCCCAACAAGGTCCAGATGACTTTTGGTGCTTCATCTCCTAGGATTAGGTTTTTGGATGTCTACGGTTTTTCCATTCATGTTTATCATAAAAATTCCTTCAAAGCCTCATTGTAATCATCTTCTTTTGAATGAGCATATCCTCCACATCTCTTCTCAGAGATAAAGCCTCCACCATTATAGCGAGTCTTGGACTCTGTATTTTTACAGTCTTTCTACATTTATTTCATTAATAGAAATCATGTCTTGATGTATTTCTCTGTTTCTGGCAATTTTTGTGTGTATTGCATTGGAATATCTCTTCTTTCATTTCATTCCGAAAATAATCTAGATTAGTGGGATCAAAGTAGGTTGATCTTGATTGTTTTTCAGTGCATGTCTCCGACAAGGTCCGAGTATAGAAAGTTGGGTCTTGAGCTTGTATCTATTGATAAAAATCACTCTTACACACCAAAGAAACACTCTATGGAGGAAGAAAAGTAAAATTACGGAGAAGAAGATTCTATTAACATGTTACTTGAGAAAACTCTTGTGCGACAGAGGGACGAAATGATGGAGATGTTTTCCCACATCCTTCAATGCCTACCGATAACAACAGGTTCATATTAATCAAGATAACACTTTGGAGGAACCTTTCCCTTCAAGTTAAAAGTTAATTTTGATATTCCCATATTTGAAGGATAGATAGATGCAGATTCCTTAGAAAAAAGGTCAAATCTAGTAGAAGGTTATTTCTCTATTCACAATTTTTCCGACAGGGAAAAGATCACCTTCACACTCCTCAAGGCACTCACCCTCGTCAAACATTGTTGGGAAACTTACTGAAAGAAAATTTGCACAGAGGAATATGGAATATATGGGGTGAAGACCACTTGGGATTTTTTTTTTGATGTAGTCAAGGAACAATACTACCATGTTGATAACTATGAAGAAAAATACATGAGATGGACCACATTGTGGAAACAGAAGAGACAAATAGTGTCATACTTCACAAATAATTTATATACCTTATGCACTAAGATGGGTATCAAAGACTCCGAGCATCATCTAGTTCTGAAATACCATGGGGATCTGCATAGGTACATCCAAAACAAAATGGATTTCCTAAACATCTCATCATTGGGAGTTGCCTATCGATATGCTGTCAAAATCAAGCATAAATTTAGGCACCAACACAATTGGGAGTTTGGGTATGAAAATCTAAAACAACCAAATCATGTTAAAGATGACCCTAACCAACAACCTCACGAAAACCAGTCCAAGGAACATGAAAAGAAGGGAAAAAGAAAGACTAATAATGACATTCTGAAGTGGTGCAACTTTCACAAAACCCCCTGGCACAACACTGATGCATGTTGCTCAAAACAGTCATCGGTGGTCGAGGTCAAAGACAAGGATCCAGACCTTCATTCAAAATATGACCCAGAAAATATTGAAAATAGACAGATCATCGATGTATACCCCACTGCTACTGTCATGATCAAAACAATTCAACCAAAAGAACCAGTAGATCCTAAATAGGGAGAGCTCCTATTCCATTCATATATGTGGGTGAAGGGGACCCCATTGCATTTCATTGTTGATAGCGTCATCCAGAAGAACCTCATCTCAGTTGAATTTTTCAAACAGTTGGGTTTGTTGACAACACTATACCCACAACCATACAACATCGGGTGGCCTCACCAGAGACGAGATCTCTGTGTCAGCCAATAATGTTATGTTACCCCTCTTGATGTCTATGATGTTGTTTTGGGCAAACTGTATATGTGTAAACATCATGTTGTTCATGAGTCTCGACCTCGTAGTGTCATTATTACTCTTGCGAGTCAGCTCTCTAGGATACTAGAGGTAGTTTTGAATACTGCTCCACCAAAACAATGCCGCAAGGTAATCTCTCATACTGCAAAATTTATCCTCTTCATAGTCTATTGAAAGGATGCACTGGAGGCTACTGCAATCACTGGAGTCTTAACACCTTCTATCTAGCAGAAGTAGATTAGAAAATAGAAAGAATATATTTTTTATTCACCTATGATGGTGCATACAGAATTCCCCATCAAGCACAAAGACAATAGGTTGGTGGATCAGATTCAACCTCGCAAACAACATTTTTGTGAAAGCCTTCCACAAACCAAGCAACACAACTTCTCCAACAAGGCACACAACTCACCAAGATTCTGATTCAAAAAATGTTTTACCTTTTTCCCCAGGAACTCAATGCAATGGAGACCATTACTTCTGAAGGGGATAGGATTGGTCTAGGTGGATATTGGTGGCCAACCATCTATTCCAAATTCCAACTAGCTCATCTTGACATTTTTTAGTTCAACATGTTTCTCTATAATGGGGACATTTCTTTGTAATTGTGGGTTCTACGCTTTTAGGGATGTTTTTAATCCCTAAAGAAAATCCAGGTGGATATCGGTGGCCACCCAGCCATTCCAACTGAATTATTTTGGAAGTTTTCATGTCACTACATCTTTATGTACTTCTAGGGATGTTTTGGGGCCCTAAACAATATTTTCTTGGCTTGCCACAACCAAACTGTAGAGGAAGTCAAAGTTTGATGAAATAATTCATAGTTCTTGAAAATACCTTTCTAATGGGCTATCACACACCTAAAATGAAGATCATATGCAAAAGTTACGACCATGGGAAGTTGATGTACTAACTTACCCCAACGAGGCCCACATGACTTTTGGCACTTCATCTCCTAGGGTTACGTTTTTGGATGTCTAGGGATTTTGCATTCATGTTTATCATAAAAATACTTTCAGAGCCTCATTGTAATCATCTTCTTGTGAATGAACATAGCCATCACATTTCTTCTTAGAGATAAAGCTGCCACAATTCTAGTGAGTCTTGCACTCTATATTTTTACAGTCTCTGTACATTTATTTCATTAATAGAAATCATGTATTACTGTATTTCTCTTTTTCTGGAAATTTTATGTGTATTTCATTGTAATATCTATGCTTTCATTTCATTATGAAAATAATCTAGATCAAACACTCACGTATGACTTCTATGTGTATGGATAGGGATTTGAATATAACTTCTATGTGTATAGAGAGGGATTTGAATTGACATAAATATATTGAGTTACATATAGTTTTCGTACATACGAAGACAAGTCGTAATGCTTAAAATGTTAAAATGCTTTATTATTATAACTTTGTAATATTTAACGTCCTAAATATTAACAATTTGATTTTACCAAAATACTTATTATAAATTTATATATGAATAGTAAGATTTTTCTATAATTTAAATATTTTTGTTTTTTTATCAATTAGATAAAACACAAACATAATGTTCAAACAAAGATTATATGTTTTGGAGTGATTATTCTTGTAACATTTTTCATCTATTTTATTTTTGTATTTTTTCCCAAATAT
>SNQJ01S0090969.1:99585-114261 GCA_010110895.2 Picea sitchensis | reverse complement strand
ATAGGAAGAGCCCTGATTCAATTCCATGGACGCGTTTGATCTCTATGTGTTGCTGATATTATGCTTGTGTATGTTTGCTTCTTTCTATGCTTATTTGTTATATGTTGCTTATGTAATTGTGTATCAGGTTCGAAACCAGAGAGAGTGAAGGAATGGGTTTCCATTGTTTCTATGTTTAAGCTGGGAGATTCCTGCATAGAGGCAGTTGAATACCTCCGCATAGAGTGCGTCGAGGAGGCTAAACAGTTGAACCTTTGTTCTCGTTCGCCCAGAGTTGAGTTGGGTTACTCCAACCGTGCAGGCGAGTGCAGGTCAAGAGTGAACCTCAGTGGCAAGTCTGGGGAGAGGAAAGGGTGAACTGTTGCAAGAGTGAATGCATAGGAGCCGGAAGACTTCATCACTACGGAAGTGATTGAAGAGCGAGTACAGGGTGCAGATTTCGAGAATTCCTTGAAGGAGTTCAAGCTAGTGAAAGCTCAGGGGGGGATAGCTCTTTCCGTTCGCTGGAGGAATCGATCCAGTTGGAGCCGCACAGGATGAAGGTGGCAGAGCAGGGATTTCTTCATAGAGGAAGAGAATCGACGACTTGAATTCGTCCTGGAGAATCGCGAAGTCCCGTGGATCATTGGATCTGGGAGAAGGAGCGAGGAGGTTAACCCTCAGGCGGGGAAAGAACCCTTGGCCATCGCTTATCGGACAATCGGAGTTGGTGAGCGCAAGAATCACATGCACGTTGAAATCGCGAGTCGCGATTTCCCGACTTAAACAGAGCCGTTGATTATAACGGAGACAGGTGGTACAGATCTGGAAGCATCGGGGTTTCGGCATTCGGGGTTTCCAGTAGCCAGAGACTTGGAGTCGCGGACCCACGAGCCGCGAAGTCCCGACGTGACGTGGCAGTGTGGGACCCGGAAGTCAAGGGGAGACACGTGGAAGCATATCGGAACATCGGTATTCGGGGTTTGGAGAGTCAAGTGATTGACATCGCCAGTGGTGATATCCCGATAGGCAAAAGCCGATACCCGAGCGTTGACCATTGACTATTGGAAATCGAGGACCGGCGTTTGAAGAGGTAAAGAAACATTGTTGAAAGTCTCGCGATATCGCGAGGTCCGATCTCCTGAGTCCCGAAGGGAGAATCGTGCGGAAGTGTCTCTGTGGGTAATCATTCCCTAGGGAGTTGAAGAGTGCTGACTCTTCGGGCCCGTGAGAAACAGAAGGTCTTGGTGGAGCGACCGTCGGCTGAGAGAGAGCGGGGTTGCGTCACTCTTCAACAATCAACCTTGGGATCATGGTGAACTTCTCTTTAGATAAATGGAGAGACATAAGGATTATATAAAACCCACTTTAGCTACTTGGTGGTTTACTGTATTTTAGAATCCCATTCTTAATAGAATCGCACAACTCGTCCCAGGGTTTGTAATGCGAGAAACTTTGAAGGAGATAAACCATTACATATTCAAGAGTGATCAAGGTAACAATGAAATCCAAAAAAGAATCACATAAATAATCAAATCTCAATCCTAGAGTGAAGATGATGTCAATCGCAACCCCAAAGAGTTGCTCATCCTCTCGGGATGGAATCTTAATTTAACTCTAATTTCCATGGGTAGAACATTGCATGGGCCTGTCGCTCATATCGTCTTTCCTAGTCTCACCCTCCCCATCATTTTATCAAGCTTAACTTTGATGGAGCTGCTAAGAAAAATACAGGAGCTACAAGTTATGGGGTCCAGTATTTTACAACTCCACAGGGAAGATTCTTCGAATATATTATGGAAACCTCAACATAAGTTCCAACAATGTGACTGAGCTTTGAGATCTCCTCTCGAGTTTAAAAATAGATAAGCAACAGCATGTTAATTCTCATAGTTGAAGTTGATTCTCAACTTATCATCAACATGTTAATTCTCCTTCAAAACAACTCACCACCTTGGAAATTCTCTAAAAATTGGTGACCAGAAGAGATCTTGACGCAACTCCAATTGCTCATGCATGATGCTTCAACCATTATTCCCTCACATGACTGTAGAAGTTCCAACAAGCTCATGGATTATCTTTCCAATGAGGGTGTGTCTAGTTTTTATGATAAAACAAGCTTCAATTGGGATTCTGTGGAAAATACCTCCCTTAAGGAAGAATTCCAAAGGTTATGCCAGAATGATCTCCCCTCCCCGAATCGGGTGCTTGTTTTCATATATGTGGGGGTGATGTGTGGGTTGAACGGGTGGATAACATGTCCACACAAACCCACCTCTCAATATATTAAATCGGGAACATGGTTATGCAATGGAGGCTTTGTACACCAATAATATTTGTACATGATGGATTCTTCTTGTATTCCTAAACAACCAAGATTGACATATTTTACACATGTCCCTCATACTGGGCTATATAATGCACCTTTCGACACAATAAGAATTTTTTTAGTTATATATATATATATATATATATACTGAGAGAGAAAGAGAGAGAGAGAGAGATAGTTGATATTGAAATATTTACTTGTTAGTAATATTTTTCTTAAATTATTTGTGTTAGCTATATATTAAGCATTGAAGGAATTACACACCTCCCCATAATATGGAGAAGTAAAAATAACCTATGTACCAATAAGTTTTTTTTACTTTCAATTTCTCTCTCTATAAAGTTGATGTAAAATTATTTTACTTAATGTCCATGTTATTTTTTTTTAAATGCCACATGTCAACACACAAAGATGATATTAAATAGGTGTACATAGAAATATTTTATTTATGGCCCATATTGAAATTATTTTTTTCTTATTAATATTTTTCTAAATGCCACAAGTCAACTCCATAATATTAAGCAGTGAAGCAATTATGCATATCCCTCATTATGGAAAGTAGAAAGCACTTATTGACAAAAACACATTTTTTTTACATTGAATTGCTCTATATATTTCTCTCTCTATATAGAGTTGATATAGAATTATTTTACTTAATATGGATATTGAAATATTCTAATTATGGCACACATTGAAATATTTTTTTGTTATTAATATTTTTTTAATTTCCACGTGTCAACTCCAAAAGGAATTATAGATATCCACTTTGAAGTTGTATAGGGTTTTAGATAGCCCCAAAAGTGTAGAACCCATAATTACAAATAATTACACAAGAACGTGTTGAAGTAAAAAATATCAAAAGGAGCTAGTTGGAATAGGTGGGTGGCCACTGATATCCACTTGGATCATGCTCCCCATGTGACCATTTCTCCCTGTAGAAACATGCCTCTTTTATCTCTCTACAAGAATCTAACTCTCTATTCATGCATCTTAGAATCTCTCTCCCTTTGACATCAATGGAAAAGGTAACTTCCCGTCGGGGTTTCTCCCCCTAACTGAACTATCCTTGGGGCTGCTCCCCCTGACTAAAATCTTCCTGAAACTACTCCCCCAAACTGAATTTTCCTATTTATGGTGCTTCCTCATGTAAATCTAAGACATATAAGAATATCATTCAAAATTAATTGTGGGGAAGAAAATATGAAAATTTCTGACAAACATACTCAATGGCTTCCCTTGGAAGTGGTTTTGTAAAGATGTATGCAATCTATTCTTTGGTGCCAACATACTCAACTCAAATGGTCTTCTCTGTAACCTATTCCCGTAGAAAATGATACTTGATTGGAATGTGATTTGTCTCGGAGCGCATCACTGGATTCTTTGAGATACTGATGGCATTTTTATTATCACAATATATCTGAATGGGCTCATCATACTCAACCTATATATATTTCGAAGTTTGTTTCATCGATAGAACCTATTTGCAATTTGTTTCTACTGTAATATACTCTACTTCAGTTGTAGATACGGATATTGATAATTGTTTCTTGCTTAGCAAAGATACCAAACACTCACCCAAATATAATGTTTCCCCACTTCTACTACTTCAATCATCAATGAGACCTCCCCAATATGCATCTATGTAGGCAATAAGTGATAGATCCTTTTCTTTTGGATACCATAATCCAAACTCTTTTCTACGCTTGAGATATTTGAATATCCTCTTGATTGCTAGAACATGTGATTCATTTGGTGTTGTTTGAAATTGTGCCACCTATCCAACTGCCTGCATTACATCTAGTTTAGATGTTGTCACATAAGGTAAGATTCCAATCACTGACCTGTACTGCCTCTGATCTTTAGTCTTTGAATCATCATATTTACTTAATTAAAATTGGTCTGCATAGGAGTATTGACTGGTTTTCAATCTTCAATTCTGAACCTCTTTATCATTTATATGATATACTTGGTTTGAAAAATGAAAATGCCTTGGTTTCTTTGACATATCCGAAGACCCAAAAATAATGATAATTCTCCAAGTAACGACATTTAAAATTCATTCTCCATATCCTTTGAAAATCTCTATCTCATCTTGTCATCGCCACTTCCAAAAATAATACCATCAACATAAACTTCAATTAACAAAATACTATCTTGAGTTACCTTGAAGTAGAGGTTGTTGTCTATGTTTCCTTTCCTAAACCCTTGTTGCTATAGATATATGTCCAGTCTAGAATACCATGCTCTGGGGGCATGTTTTAGACCATACAAGGAATTATTCAACCTACAAACATAATCTTTATTATTTGACAACTGAAATCCTTCTAGTTGCTCAATACAAACTTCTTCTTCTAGATCCCCATTTAGGAAGGTTGTTTTCATGTCCATATGATACACTTTAATATTATTGGAGCATGCATAAGCTAGGATCAATATGATTTATTCCATTATGGGAATTGGGGCAAACATATCTTCAAAGTAAATACCTTCAACCTGTGTTTATCCTTTACATACCAATCTAGCTTTGTTTTTGGTAACCTGTATGTCTTCATTCAATTTATTTTTGAAGACCCACTTTGTGTCGATCACATTCTTGTACTTTGGCCTTGGAACCAATTCCCAAGTGTCATTATTCTCTATTTTATCCAACTCTTCATCCATGTATTTTATCTAGAATTCATCCTTGCTAGAGTGGTGCAGACCCCCCTACCTCGGTAGGGTCCATCGACCTCCCTGTCAAGGATCGTTCTAATTCTCTAAGCTGGATTAGCTCTTTCGGGTCCCTGCTGGAACCTCCATGAAATAAGTCCAAAGTTCCTTATGTGAAAACTACACCTGCGCAAACAAGCATTGGGCACGAGTTTTTCCCCGTGCGATCATCAACGGTGAGCACGGGCCTTACCTAAAGGCATTTCAAAATTTCGCGTGTCGGGTCTCTACGTGTGAGTCACCCCAACTCTCTCGATCTTCGAAATCATGACAGGGGCCTAGCATTAGCTATATCCTCCCTCATCCTTTTGTTGATATGATGTCCAGCTATGACCTGGGGCTAGGCGTCTAAGCGCTTCATGACTTCACGTTTTGCATTGTTGGAAAACGACCTCCTTCTCTTCTCTCGAAATCCGAAGCTCCGAACCCTAAGCTCTATTTGAGTCAAATCAAAAATCCACAATCCTCGTGATCCAATGGTCCTTCTTTCCCCTTCACATATTGGGACTTCACGTTTCACAAAGTTGGACGGCCGCTCACCTCCATTCTCTCGATCCCCGAACTTACGAACTTTTCGGGACCAGATATACAGTCCACACTCTCTATTCGATCGACGACTACAATAAAATTGTGAACTTGGGTTTCATGAATCCTCCCAAGTCTTCCCTTTGACTTCCCCGAGTTTTGAGCCAGCAAAATGTTGATTTCTCGCCACATGTCCCTATCTCAATGGACGATTCTGATGATTTCAAGACTTCACGACTTCACAAAGCCCTCTCTCCTATGAAACTCCAAAAAATTAAACCGCGTGCACATTCCTTTGGATCGAACGGTTTTTGTTCCATGTTCTCAGATATAATAGTTGAGATCTATTCCCTCCTGTGTGCTCGACTTCTGTCTGGACATAAGATTCAACACTCCGGATATCTTCTTCTATAGCTGATCCAATGGTTGTTGATGCTCCTCCTCCTGAGCTTTGGATTTCTTCTGACTTGAAAGAATTCAAATGTTTAAAAGGCCTTGACCTTTGTTTCCTCTACTAGCTCGACTACTTGGGTCTCGTCTTCATTCTGAAGACGTTGTCTCTCCTGAGATTTGGCAAGGAAATCAAATCTCATCCCTGGCACTCTCTTGTGCTCTGCATGCGACTTTGCACTACTCCTCCTGATCTTTTGTCTTGATCAGTATCTAAGGGAATCGACCCTTCTACCTCTTCCAAAAATACTTTGTGGTGCTCTCCTGGCATGCTCTATGCTCGACCTCCTGATCTTTGGAACTCAAAATGAGTTCTCTCTGTGCACACTCCTTGCACTTTGACTGCCCTTCAACTGACTATCTTTCAACACTTCATTCGAGTGTTGGCCTGGTGCACTCCTTGCACATTTCTTCCTTCAGAGTGTTCAACAACTTTGTCTTCTTGAGCTTCAACTTCTTGGACCTCAAAGTTCTATGTCCCTTCTGTCCCTTGAAGAGATATAAGTTCCCTTTTGGCAACTTATGCTCACGCACTCCTTGCTGAGCCGACACAGTATTCATTAACATACATTCATAAGCACATACACAAATGACATTCATAAAAACACATCAAAACACACAAAGAATCTTATGTAGGAAAAACTACTCTTTGTATTAATCTCAGAATGCGTGTTACAATGTGTACAAATCTCAGACTTCGACAGAGTCTCAACTCTTTTCTTTCTCTCTCTCTATCCTTCCTATCTCTGATTCTTGTCTCAAAAAAAACCTATGAATCTAGATACAAATATCTTTTTACAAAATAGGGTCTCCTTGAGCCTTTCCCTCCAAGATACCTACTCTCATTTATTTACATTGAATTACAATTAATGGGTTTCTAGTCTGAATCTGTTTTAGATCTCCTCATATTGTCAACCATTAAGGTGACACCAACTCTTTTCTGCACAATGGCATGGCTTTGGCTCTTCCAACCTTACACATTAAATTACAATTCTAAATTTTAAATGAGGGTTGACACCTCTCCCTCCTTGAATGAGCACTTTAATGTGTTGTCTAGCTGGCGTGTTGCTGAGTTGGAGTGATTCTCCTGCATCATATTCCACTGTTGTGATAAAGTCATGAGCTTCTTCTCATGAGCTTCCTGGATTTATTGAAATCCACCTAGATCCCAAATTGTTCTTTGGAGTTTTCCATCTGCTTCACTTCTTCTTTTTTGCTATTGTTTCTTCCCTACTTCTCTTGCTGGTCCTCCTCTATTCATATCCCTTCTGTTGACAAATTCTTGTGCTAACCTCAACATCATATTTTTTATCTCCTCAATCACCTCCTCCAGTTGCTCCAATGGCTAGTTTTCCTTATGTTTCTTGTTCTACTCCAGCTCCTCTTTATCTATGGGTAGATCATCTTGATCCCCCTTGCTGTTTTATTTTTTTGTGGCACTAGCTAGCCACCCTGCCTCAAACTCCTCTTCTACAGTCTCATCACTGAGTTGTTGCTCAGCTTCTTCCTCTTCTGACATATTTTATTTCACTAGTTCTTCTTGTGTTGGTTCAACTCCAACTTCCTCTAGTTGCTCTTCAGACTGAAATTATTCTTTGATCTGTTTGATTGTCTCTTAGTGGCAATCATTTACTGGCTCTGGATGGTTCAACCAATCCTCCAACGTGTTCAATTCCTTCTCCCATAGAGTGAGAATCTCAACTATGTGCTCTTCTTCTGTTGGGGTATAAATTAGTGTCTTCTCCATTTCTTCCTCCTCTATGACATTCAATACTCATTTTCTTTCTTTTGTTGTTGGATATGCAACACATGCTCTGGCCTTGACTTGGCTGCTTGGTAGGAATATTTGAATTCTGCCAATGATCATAATTCTCCTCTTATGTTCCTCCTTTGTCATCCTTTCTTACTGATCCAAACTCACCTATGAGTTCATGAGACCCTCAACCAGTCTCATTTCACTTCACTTGCCCACTTGGTAATATGAAGTTTCATCCGTGCCCACCTAGCAGTTTCTAAGACCCTTCTATGATCTCTTATCCTCATCATCATTGAGACTCTTCCTAGTTTCTAGATCACAGATGTGAACCATCTCTTCTATGTCCTTGAGGCTCTCCACATGCCTCAACTACCTATTTAACAATTGTCGTTGTCCTTCGGCCATCAATTCCTTGACCGACCACTTCACCTTATTCTTCATGGGATACTCATACACCCAATACACTTTAGCATCCTGCTAAATTTTAAATGCAAGCTTCTCCATTTCTTCTCTTATCTCGCTGAGATCTAAGTCAATCTCATCTTCTTCTTTTTTCTGCTGGCGGTCTTCTCCTCGACCATGCTTTTGATTTGTAGTAGTCATCTCTCTACCTTCAAGAATGCAACTGGTCCTTTGAGCTCAACCCACCTGGTTGTCTACCATTTGTTGCACACCCTACAACAATCTGTGCTCTGATACCACTTTGGTGCAGATGCCCCCCTACCTCAGCAACATCCGCCAACATCCCGGTCAAGGATCATTCTAATTCTCTGAGTTGGATTAGCTCTTTCGAGTCCCTGTTGGAACCTCCATGAAATAAATCCATGGGTCCTTACATGAAAACTACGCCCGCATGCACAATCACTGGGTGTGATTTTTCCCCCATGCGATCACCAGTGGTGACCACAGGCCTTACCTAAAGGAATTTCAAAATTTTGCATGTGAGGTCTCTGTGTGTGAGTCACCCCAACTCTCACAATCTCCAAAATACTAACAAGGGTCTAGAATTATCTAGCTCCTCCCTTATCCTTCCACTGATATGACCTCTAGCTATGACTTGGGGCTAGGCTTTCGAGCGCTTCGTGAATTCGCGCTTTGCGTTGTTGGAAACTGGCCTCCTTCTCTTCTCCCAAAATCCAAAGCTCTGAACCTTGAGCTTCATTTGTGTCATATCAGTGGTCCACAATGCCTGTGATTCAGTAGTCCTGCTTTCCCCTTCGCGTATCGGGACTTAGAATTTCACGAAGTTGGAGGACAACTCACCTCCCTTCTTTTGATCCCCGAACTTGTGAACTTTTTGGGACCAAATCTATGGTCCACACTCTCTATTCGATCAACGGATACGGTCAAATTATGAACTTGGGTTTCACAAACCCTCACGACTCTTCCCTTTGACTTCCTTGAGTTGTGAGTTAGTGAAATTTTGATCTCTTTCCACATGTCCCTCTCTCAATGGATGATTCTAATGATTTCAGGACTTCGTGACTTCGCAAAGCCCTCTCTCCTGTGAAACTCCAAAGGATTAAACCTCCTGCACATTCCTCTGGATCCAACGGTTGTTGGTCCTCATACACATATCTAACCACTGAGATGTGTTTCCTCCTGTGCACTCACTTCTCCTATCTGGACGTGAGATTCAACACTCCAGATCTCTTCTCTGCCAGCTAATCCAACGACTGTTGACGCTCCTCCTCCCTATCTTTGGATTTCTTCCAACTTCGAAGAATTCAAATGTTTCAAAGGCCTCGACCTTTGTTTCCTCTATGAGCTTGGCTACTTGGGTCTCGTCTGCATTCTGAAGATGTTGTCTCTCCTGAGCTTTGGCAAGGGAATCAAACCTTAGCCATGCTGCTCACTTGCACTTTGCATGTGACTTTGCACTAATCCTATTGAACTTTCAGCTTGCTTGGTATCTAAGGGAATCGACCCTTATGCGTCTTCACAAAATACTTTCTGGTGCTCTCCTAGCATGCTCTTTGCTCAACCTCCTGAGCTTTGGAACTTAAAACAAGTTCTCTCTACGCCCACTCCTTGCGCTTTGACTGGCCTTCAACTTGCTATCTTTCAACACTTCGTCTGAGTGTTGGCCTACTACATTCCTTGCGGAGGTCTTCCTTCAGCATGTTCAAAAACTCTGTCTTCTTGATCTTCAACTTCTTGAACCTCAAAGGTCTATGTCCCTTCTATCCCTCGAAGAGATATAAGTTCCCTCTTG
This sequence comes from Picea sitchensis, assembly GCA_010110895.2. NCBI lineage: Eukaryota > Viridiplantae > Streptophyta > Pinopsida > Pinales > Pinaceae > Picea > Picea sitchensis. Next base: position 104,298 of record SNQJ01S0090969.1, on the reverse strand, counting down.
GAAACTTATGCTCAAGAACTCCTTGCTGAGTCGACAGAGTATTCATTAATTATGTAAGTGTCTCTCCTTGACACTTCTCTTATCTATGAACTTGAAACAAAGTTATCCTTGTGTACTCTGGAAGAGATATACACAATCCTCAACAATTCTATCTTCTCTCTATGCCCTCCTCTGCACAATCTTTCCTCCAAGGTGTTCAGTAACCTTGAGGCTTCTCCCTTGAATTTATGATTCCTTTGGTGCACCCTCCTTCCAAGTCTTTGCCTGAATTCCACCTAACTCAGATGTGCACTCTTTGCACTAGATGACATATTCCTCGACGCTCTATCATGGAACCACTTGCATTTAGCCACAAAGAACCCAGACTGAAATCAGAAACTCACAGACATAAAATTTTGTCTATAACCTATAGACAGAATTTAACGTACATATACAACATACATTCATAAGAACATACAAAGTTGACATTCATAAAAACACATGGAAACACACAAAGAATCTTATGCAGGAAAAAATGCTCTTTGTATTAATCTTAGAATGTCTATTACAATGTGTACAAAGCTCAGACTACTACAGAGTCTCGGCTCTTTTCCTTCTCTCTCTCTATCCTTCCTATCTCCTATTCTTGTCTCAAAAAAAACCTGTGAATATAGATACAAAGATCTTTTTATAAAAGAGGGGATCCTCAAGCCTTTCCCTCCAAGATACCTACTTTCATTTATTTACATTGAATTACAATTAATGGTTGTCTAGACCAAATCAATTTTAGATCTCCTCAGCCTATCAACCATTAAGGCGACACCAACTCTTGCCTACACAATGGCATGGATTTGGCTCTTCCAGCCTTACACATTAAATTACAATTTGAAATTTTAAATGAGGGTTGATGTCTCTCCCTCCTTGAATGCGATATTTGATGTGTTGTCTAGCTGGTGCGTTGTTGAGTTGGAGTGATTCTCTTGCATCATACTCCACTGCTGCAAAAAATTCATGAGCTCTTGGTCATGAGCTTCCCGGCTTTATTCAAATCCACTTGGATCCCAAACTATTCTTTGGAGTTGTCCATCTGCTCCACTACTTTGTTGTTTTTGTTGTTTCTTCTCTGTTGCTCTTGTAGGTCCTCCTCTGTTAATCTCCCTTCTACTGACAGATTCTTGTGTTGACCTCAACATCAGCCTTTTTATCTCCTCAAATACCTCATCTAGTTGATCCAATGGTTGTTTTTTCTTATGCTGTCTGTTCTACTGAAACCCCTCTTTATTTATGGGTAGATCATCTTGATACCCCTTGCTATTTTATTTTTCTATGGCACTATCTAGCCACCCTACCTCAGACTCCTCTTCTGCAGTCTCATCACTGAGATGATGCTTAGCTTCTTCCTCTTTTGACATATTTTCTTATGCTAGTTCTTCTTGTGCTGGTTCAACTCCAGCTTCCTCCAACTTCTCTTACGACTGGAATTCTTCTTTGATATTCTTGAATTTCTCATCATGGCAGTCATTTATTGGCTCTGTATGGTTCAACCAATCCTCCAGCATGTTCAATTCCTTCTCCCACAGAGTGAGCATCTCAACTGTGTGCTCTTCTTTTGTTGGGGTATACATCACTATCTACTCCATTTCTTCCTCCTCTATGACAGTCACTGTTGGATGTCTTTCTTCTATTGTTGCATATGCAACACATTCTCCAACCTTGACTTGGATTCTTAGTAGAAATATTTGAATTCCCCCAATGATCAGAATGCTCCTATTTTCTTCCTCCTTTTTCAGCCTTCCTTGTTGATCCGAACTCACCTTTGAGTTCATGAGACCCTCAACTAGTCTTATTTCACTTGCCTTGCCCACCTGGAAATCTGAAGTTTCATCTCTGCCCACCTAGCAGATTCTAAGACGCTTCTCTGATCTCTTCTCCTCATCATCACTGAGACTCTTCCCAGTTTCTGGCTAACAGATGTGAACCATCTCTTTTGTGTCCTTAAGGCTCTCCACATTCCTCAACCACCTATTTAACAGTTGTCGATGTCCTTTGGCCAACAATTCCTTGACTGGCCTCTTCACCTTCTTCTTCATGGGCCACTCATACACCCAATTCAATTTAGCATCCAGTTGTATTTTAAATGCAAGATTTTCCATTTGTTCTCTTATCTCACTGAGCTCTTCATCAATCTCAGATTTTCTTTTTTGTTGGTGGTCTTCCCCTCGACCACACTTTTGATTTGCAGTAGCCATCTCTCTGCCTTCAAGAATGAAACTGGTCCTTCAGGTTCATCCCACCTGGTTGTCTACCATCTTTTTCACACCCTGCAACAATTTGTGCTCTGATACCACTTTGGTGCAAACCCCCCCTACCTCACCAGCATCCACCGACCTCCTGGTCAAATATTGTTCTAATTATTTGAGTTGGATTAGCTCTTTCAGTTCCCTACTAGAACCTCCATGAAATAAGTCCACAGGTCCTTATGTGAAAACTACGCCTGCACGAACAAGCACTAGGTGCGATTTTTCCCCCATGCAATTAGAAGTAGTGACCACAGGCCTTACCTAAAGGCATTTCAAAAAATTTCATGTTAGGTCTCTTCATGTGAGTCACCCCAACTCTCACGATCTCTGAAATCTTGACAGGGGCATAGCATTAGCTAGATCCTCCCTTATCCTTTCTCTGATATGACCTCCAACTATGACCTAGGGTTAGGCTTCTAAGTGCTTCGCGACTTCATGCTTTGCGTTGCCGAAAACTGGCCTCCTTCTCTTCTCTCAAAATCTGAAGCTCCGAACCCTGAGCTCTGTTCATGTCAAATCAACGGTCCACAATGATCGTGATTCATTAGACCTTCTTTCCCCTTCATGTATCAAGACTTCACATTTCACGAAGTTGGAGGACCACTCACCTCCTTTCTCTCGATCCCCGAAATTGCAAACTTTTCTGGACCAGATCTACGTTCCACACTCTCTATTCAATCAATGACTATGATCAAATCACAAACTCGGGTTTCACAAATCCTCACGACTTTTCCCTTTGACTTCCTCGAGTTGTGAGTTAGCAAAATGTTGATCTCTCACCACGTGCCCCTGTCTCAATGGATGGTTCCGATGATTTTGGGACATCGCAACTTCACAAAGCCCTCTCTCCTATGAAACTCCAAAGGATTAAACCTCATGCATATTCCTCTGGAGCCAATGGGTGTTGGTCCATGCGCTCAGATCTAACCACTGATATCTATTTCCTCATGCATGCTTGCTTCTCCTATCTAGACGTGAGATTCAACACTCCAAATCTCTTCTTCTGTAGCTGATCCAACAACTGTTGACTCTCCTCCTCTTAAGATTTGGCTTTCTTCCGACTTGGAAAAATTCAAATGTTTCAAAGGCCTCAACCTTTTTTTCCTCTGCGAGCTTGGCTACTTGGGTCTTATCTATGTTCTGAAGATGTTGTCTCTCCTGAGCTTTGGCAAGGAAATCAAACCTCAGCCCTGGCACTCACTTGCGTTGTGCGTGCGAATTTGCACTACTCCTCCTTTGCTTTCATCTTGCTCAGTCTCTAAGGGAATTGACCCTTCTACATCTTCCCAAAATCCTTTTTGGTGCTCTCTTGGCATGCTTTGTTCTCAACCTCCTGAGCTTTGGAACTTAAAACAAGTTCTCTCTATGCGCACTCCTTGCGCTTTGACTGACCTTCAACTGGATGTCTTTCAACACTTCATCCGAGTGTTGGCCTGGTGCACTCCTTGCACAGGCCTTCCTTCAGAGTGTTCAAAAACTCTGTCCTCTTGAGCTTCAACTACTCAGACCTCAAAGGTCTTTGTCCCTTCTGTCCCTCAAAGAGATATAAGTGCCCTCTTGGAAACTTATCCTCCAACACTCCTTCTTGATCCGACAGAGTATTCAGTAACTCTATAAGTGTCTATCCTTGACACTTCCCTTATCTATGAACTCAAAATAGAGTTCTCCTTCTGCACTACTTGCACTCGCTCGATGCCCACTTGGCAGAGCTATATAGAATCCTCAGCAATTGTGTCTTCTCTCTGTGCCCTTATATGCATAGTCTTTCCGCCAAGGTGTTTAGTAACCTTGAGGCTTGTCCCTTGAATTTATGATTCAACTGGTGCATTGTCCTGGCATGTCTTTACCTGAATTCCATATAATTCATATGTGCACTCTTTGCACTGGATCACAAATTCCTCAACACTCTGTCATGCAACCCCTTGCATTCAGCCATAAAGAACCCAGACTGAAATCAGAAACTCATAGACAACAAATTCTATCTATAACCTTCAAATGGAATCTAACATACATCTACATCAGACATTCATATGCACATACACATATGGCATTCATAAAAATACATGGAAACACACAAAGAATCTTATGCAGGAAAAAATTCTCTTTGTATTAATCTCAGAATGCCTGTTACAATGTGTACAAATCTCGGAATGCTACAGAGTCTTAGCTCTTTTATTTCTCTTTCTCTATCCTTCCTATCTCTTATTATTATCTAAAAAAAATATTATGAATCTAGATGCAAAGATCTTTTTACAAAAGAGGGGATCTTCAAGCCTTTCCCTCCAAGCTACCTACTCTCATTTATTTACATTGAATTACAATTAATGATTGTCTAGTCTGATTTGGTTCTAGATCTCCTCAACCTGTCAATCATTAAGGTGACACCAACTCTTGTTTGCAAAACAACATGGCTTTGTCTCTTCTAGCCTTAAAC
>SNQJ01S0090969.1:60534-78239 GCA_010110895.2 Picea sitchensis | reverse complement strand
TCTGTGCCTCCTGGCCTCTAAAAATGGATGGGATTTAGTGGGCTCCGTCGATATTTTCCCTTTGTCTTCCGGGCCCGGGATACCTTGCTTGTTATATACGTCATAGTCGAATTACAGTTCGAACAAGTTCATACATACTGACTTGAAACCTGGAAGCTTAAAGCTTGAAAGCTGTACGAGTATTACGGGAACCTTGGCTTGGCCATCTGCTCCCTTGGCCCCGGCGAAGTGTTAAATTCGCTCTATCACCGAACGTCGAACGTGTAACAGACACGACCTATGTAGCGGCTACTGATAGTGACTGCTACCTAGAAAGTAGCAGTCACTATCTACTGATAGTGACTGCTATCGAACGTGTATCAGACCGACCTAGAAAGTGTTAAATTCTGTCTCTGCTACTGATAGTGACTGCCGCTTGGACGGATACAGCGACGCATAGTTATGTCCCTGCCACTGCTATCTCTTTTCCAGCCCCTTGAGGTTCTGAATCGATCTTCCACTCTTGTTTCTTGGCGACGAGACGAGACCTGAACCACCCATCTCCGTGAAGAAGGTGTGGAGGGAGACGGAGGTGATGACCAACGTGATGTGGAAATGCCTATCATGGTCAAGGAGCGGATAAAGCAAAAAAGAGTTTGAAGTGTTTGTTGGTGGGCTTGAGGACGCTGATGAAGAGGATCTGAAGAAGGTGTTTAGTCAGGTTGGTGAAGTTCTTGAAATCATATTGCCAAAGAATCCTCTGACTGAGAAGAATAAGGGCTTTGGATTTGTTCGTTTCGCGACTGTCGAGCAAGCCAAAAACGCAGTGGCAGAGCTCAGGAATCCACAAGTTAGAGGAAAGCAGAGCTCAGGATTCTGTTGAATAATTTTAAAATACTTGTATTTTTAGTATATGATTTTCAGGTGTAGACTACTAATAGTCAATTTCTTTAATCAGCTTCTTCTTGTTTTTTATAACCTGTAAAAAAATTGAAATATAAATAAATTATTTATTCAATTTTTTTCGTTATTTTTATATGAATTTTTTTTATTCAACCTATAAAAATTAATAAAATTATTAATATTCTTATTTGGCCTCAATAAAATTATTGATAATCTTATTTGGCGCTAAAATTAATTTAACATTTTAAAATGTTTAAAAAAATTGAAATATTTATTAAAAAATCTATGAAGTAAACTAATGATTAGAAATTGTATAATCTTAGTTTACAAAATATTGTTTGAGAAACTGAGAGTGAACATATTTATTGGAACGATAGGATTAGTTTTATTTATGAAATAACATGAGAATATCATATTATATTATAAAATATTATATATATTATTTTTATGAAATAAAGTTATACTATCATATTATATTAATATTAAACATAAATATGTTATATTAATATTAAACATAAACATGTTGATCACTCCACAACTAATATATTTTATATATTATTTTTATGAAATAAAGTTATACTATCATATTATATTAATATTAAACATAAACATGTTAATCACTCCACAACTAATAGTCAAAGTATTTTAATTTTTGTAATCGCAAGCTCTTCCTCTTGTCAATGTTTTAATTCTTGTAATAGCATGATAGCATGTTCTTTCCCTGGTGAATAGTGGTTTAAAACGTTAGATACATTATTAGGTTTTCAATGTCCTCATTTGAAAAGTAAAGGAGTTTGTTTACAAGAATGCTTTCATAACCACACTTCATTATTACCACACTTCATTATTAAAGCTTGTATACTTTTAGTGTACTTTTTATTGTAAGGAATCAAAGTAGGAAGTAAGCAAAGAAATATGTAAGCTTTACTCAATTATTAATTGAAATAATTATTCAAATTTTAATGTTATTATTTTTAATTTTATGTTGTGTTATTGTTATCAATTTATTTAATTTTCAATTGAAATAATTGCTCAAATTCTAATGTTATTGTTTTTAATTTTGTGTTGTGTTATCAATAAGTTAATCTCAACTTTTTTCATTTGCAAGTTTCCATTGTTCATAAACTCACTCTTCTATCAAAAAATTCACGAAATAGTGAATTAAATTCAAATAAATAGTGAATGGCAATAATTATCTTACCTACAGTTTGACAAAGAGGACACATATGAGGAAGAAGAATATGAAGAAGATGATTATTCCCATCCTCATAGTGTAATGAGTTTGAAGATGAATGCTGAAAAGAAATATGAAGTCAAGTAGATGACATGGAAGGCCGAGTTGTAGGGTCATGGAATGTATAGTAATTGCATTTTCCTTTACATGGATATAAAAATAAAGAATCTATAGATAGAACAAAAGAGCGCCCACTCACTATAAATGGCCAATTAGCATCACATGACTATAATATTGATGACTCCAAGCAAGTTGGTTGTACAACATATTATATATAAGAGGACATGGAATTTCCACAAGACTAAATAAAGGTTTTCTCTAAACCTAATAGGAGCTTGATCATGTTTTTCTATTATGTGATGATCTTATATCTTTGATGAGTGCTCAAGTAATCAGGGATCCAATTCAACTTTTGTGCTCAAGTAGACTTGGTTCATATATATGCTCGAGACCTAACTCATGTATTGAGCTTGTTAATTGGACCTTTGATCTTTCTTCCTAAATGTGTTTTCTTCCCTATTTTAAAATCTCTCGAGTGTCAATATCATTTGTTCTTAAAGCAAATAGGGGAGCTCAATTATAGATCTTGAAGATTCCTCCTAAATGTTAAAGATCGTGAGAAGGTTCAATCAATACCTAACCTTGATCTACTTAGAGTGCTCAAGCAGTCAGACCTCTCTATTGAATCAATCAAAAGTAGGGGGGAAATTAGCAAGGAGAGGAACTCAAAAGTAGGTTTTTGTTTAAGTGCTTATGATCATCGTTTTTGAGTTTATAATTGAGTGAGAGATGATACTTGAGTGAGAACTCAAGTGATTTCTCAAGAACAAGCATTGAATTTTCATGATCATTTTCTAATCAAGATGAAAAGGTGTTGTCTATCTGTTCTGCGAAATGGATTTTTTTTGTCAAATCCAACGACATAAATCTGCATGAAATAATTTTTTTGTTGTTGTTTAAAATCCATTATGAAAGCACTAATGGATTCAACATGTTGAAAAACCCCTAGGGCACCCAGACTATAAAAAAATAATCACTCAAACATGCAGATCTAACAATTTCTAACCTGATTTTGGGAAAAAGGCCCCTGAAAATATGGTCGAAAAGGAGTAATTTCTTAGAATGTTTAAACTACTCAAGATGAAAATAATAACTCTCATCATCGTGCTTGGATATTGTTCTAGGATGTCACATGCTCATTTTTCTACTTTTGAGCACGAAATTTTCGAGCAATTTTAAAGTTTGTTTTGTTCCATGGTTTATATCAAAATGCATTAAAATGTGTATTTAAGGTAGAGACTTGTTGCTTTGCATTATGACTTGCTATTTATAAAAAATGATCAATGAATAAAAGGTTTTATAATATAGTTTGAAATTTGTCATTTTGGACTTATAGTTATATAGATGTAACACATAATTCGAGGTCATTTTCCTGATTGGATTTGATTGTAGGGAAAATAGTTAGTGTTGTTATTATTTATCATCAATTTGTTTGTGGAAGTCTATATCAATACTCTCCTCTCAATATTGTTTTTGATTGACATTTAGGGTGAAGAGACATTGTTGTTTTTTTTTTTTTTTTATATTTGTTTTAATTAAATGATGTGGTCAATTTTTTTAAGTGGTTTTGTTGCATTGTAATATTTTATGTATTGGAATAAACGATTAATGGTGTGGGTATTTTTACAATTTCTCCAATTTTATATTTTGGTTAAATATCTATCACAACATCCTTGTATACACGAGTACAAACTTAACAAACTGGATACCTTGTCGATTACCCCAATTTGATGTGGAATAAGGATCCATATTGACATAAAAAAGGTATCAAGTTCTAACCCTTAAGAAATTTACATTGCAACAAGTCCATATACAAGAATAAAGTGTTATAACCCTAATTTGCACCAAGCATGCATACCTAACAACGGGCCCCCTTACTTACTATTTTTGCCCAGCCAATACTGAATAACTCTTCTTAAAAACCAATTTTTTGAAGATGCACGTGCCCTGCACCACTACTGCCCATGTATGTACTCTAGATGCATCACTACTGTCCACATATGTATGCTAACTACAACCCGCGTATACCCACAAAAGTTGCAAAAATTAAAAATTTGCAAGGAATACGGGATTTTGGGTAGTTTCCTAACCAATTGACCACCCATAGCCCGTCACCCAACCGAATAACTATCTTTTTGGCATATAAAAGAAGGTGTTGGGGTCCCATTCCAAGTTGAAGCATGAAAATAATGAAACTCTGCCCATTTCCTAATCCCCCCATGCCCCAAGAATTTGCAACCACATTGAGAGTTTTGAGCCAGAATTCCCCATTCTTGCCCATTTTCCTCATCCATAAGCCTATGCCTATTCTCTAGAGAGAAGTGTGAGAGAAGAAGGATACGTGGAAGTAGTTGGAGCTTGGTGAAGAGGAGCCCAGGACCAGGTTCGTGGAGGAGTTGTCGATCTCGTTTTGTAAGTGACTTTGTGAAATTAATATAAAAAGGTACTTTTGTCGTCCCGCCATATGATGTGTTTTATCTTTATGTTCGATTTACATTTTGTTATGAAATCTAACCCATTAGTTCATATATAGAATGCATGTTTGTAGATTCTTGTTTCTCTTTTGGTGAATGTAGGTCAGCCTTGGGAGGAGATTTGCAGTCGAGAAGCGACCGAACGCATTGGGATCGACATCGGACGCGGAGTTTAAGGTAAGAATACCAGATCCCTATAATTTGTACTTTATACATGAATGTGGGGTGTTGTCGGAATAGTTGTTAAAAGTAGGAGACTTTAGATGGTTAGCTATGCCTGCAGTTTAGAACCCTAGTGTAGTCCGTAGGGGGGTTTTCCCACTATAGCATAATTGGCGACCATACTGGGGAACCTCTAGGGTTTTTAGGGGATTTTTGTTTTTGGGTGTCTTTAATTGGTTTATTTACTGTTTCTTGAGTTTCTGTAAGTTTCTGTGTCTTTAAGGGATTCTGGTCTTCCTTATCAGTATTCTCTGCCTAGTTTGCTTGACTGTTAATTTTTCTTTTTTGGAGAAGTCACAGAGGTGTATGCGTTCTGCAGTGGGTTTGCACGCATACATACATGCCTTATCTTTGGACAACCCACATACATACATAGGTTGTTGAAGTATCATTTGCGTGCCTATGTCAATAAAATATTTCTTAAAGAAGAGGCAGTCATCCTCTTCCCTGAATGAAGCCATATTTCTCAGTGGTTTTGTTGATTTAGCCCCGGTCTTTGTTTCTTGCAGTCTTTGGCCTAGTTTTGACAACAGATAGCTTTTTATTTATCGATATTTCTTGTGTTTTCTTGATTAGGGTTTGAGATAAGTTTTGTGAGTTTTTTCTGATTAACTTGTTTAGTATTGTCAGTAACTCTCTGCCAGCCACAGTAGAACAGAAGTTGGTTTTTGGTCTCATATTGTCTTCACTTTTCCTTTTTTACTTGCTTTGGAAGAAAATAAAAGAATTCATTTTCAAGTTTCTTATTTTGGAGCATAAAAAAAGAAAAAAAAATCAGTTTCTTGTTTGGTTACGTAATTAGGTTAGTTGTTTTTTCAGGAAGAAGAGTGCTTTCTTAAGTTCTTTAAGAAGAGTGCTTTCTTAGGTTAGTTGAATAATTAGGACTTTAAGTAGCTCACAGTTGAGCAAAATTTAGTTTTGAGTTTTTCTTTTAAAAGATCTTAGAGAGAAAAGTTAGTTATAAAAGTTAGTTAAAGAGTGTTCAATTTGCAAATTTTTGTTTCTTGAAAAAGAAGTAATTTTGTTTCCAACATTTGTTTTTCTCTTTCGTCTCTTAACAAACACCATCAGTTTCATTTATGTTCCTTTGACTTAAGATAAACCACTTAAAATTAAGTCTTAATTAAAATTAATCAAACTTTGTGTTTGTAGGGTCCATTAACTAGATTAGGCTAGAGCCTTGATTTATGTTATAGAGGAAACTCTTCAAGGCTATAAAAAAAACATAGGAGTCTATGCTAGGGAGTGAAAAATTTCCAGTGATGCGGAAACTATCCGGGACCCCCCTCTAAAATAAGGGATAAACACGAGCTCGTGTGTGGAAAGGTAGCAGAGATAACCCCTCCAAAGATGAACCAATCGTAGCGGAGGAACGCATATAGAGGACTTATTATCTTGGGATTATGTTGATCGCATTTGCCATAGAGATTCATGGGTCTCGAATCCATTCGAGGTCCTCAGCTGTCTTCCAGAACACTTTCTTTTGATACCGTCGATAGGTTTCGATCTTGATACCCTACTCATTGCAGTCCACCCGACTGTCGACTGTACCTGCCTGGTAGTTGTTCATGAGCTAGAAACTTATTTTCCTTTCATTTTAGGGACTTATACAAGTGACTGCAAGGGTATACCATGGTACCTAGGGCAAACATCAGGCCACGCTTTATAGAGTATACCCGGAGGGTGCTTCTGTGTTCAAGTTGCACTTGCACTGGTAAGTTTCTCTAGTGTTGGTTGTTGTAACTATTCTTCCAACTAGTAATAGTGGTTTTCTTGCTGCATCTCATATGAAATTTTTATAGTGCATGTTTTGGTCTTCAATGTTAGAAAGCCTTAGTGTGTCATTGATATTCTCACACAGTGGAAGATCAAGAGCTCCGCCAGTCGCAAAGGCTTTTGGGCCTGTCGCTGGTTAACTTGGAGCCACTACCACGACTGCGAAGGCGAAGACTTGACCATGAAGGGTAATTTGAGGTGACAGGGCCACATGAAGTTGTACCCGAGCCATCTCTAAGAGGAGAAGATTCATTTTCGGAGGGACAAAATATTTCTGACCTTGGAGCGGAAACTCTCAGTCCATATAAATCTCTGATCAATGACTTGTCGGTGCCACTTCTGATACAGATTTCCCCTCCAAGGGCAATGCATCACGAGCGTCAGATAATCCTGTAAGAAGTGATGGAAGCAAATACTTCTAATTCATCAGAGAGTCCTCATACTCCCTCTACGACTGCCACAACTAGGGGGGTTTCGCCTCCTAACTCACCTTCCCAGGTCCGAGCCACTATGGTCTTGACCGCCTCTACCTCGGGAAATGGTCTGATTCTTTCCATGGAAATGATCACTACACCATTTATGCAGAGTGTGACATGCCCTCTGTTTTCATACGTGATGCCCAACTTTGACACGAACTCGGTCCTCTCCTACTCCACCTTACAGACTTTGGTTCTGGGGGCAGGGATCTCTAACGCTCCTTTGCAAGGGTCCATGGGGGGCACTTCATCCCCCTATAACACTTTCCCTTACGGCAGGGGTCATATACCTCCTTCGTCTCCCTTGTTCGACGACACTCCTCAGAAACCCGTTTGGCCGACCATGAACTACGACCTGTCTAGAGAAGGTAGTCAATGACCTTCTTCTAGTACCACACCAGTGGGTTCCTTTTCATTCTATTTGTTCGGTGTGTTTGGTAATAATGCATTCTTGTCAGCTACCATCTCGACTGGGGGAAACCCTAGTTTTGGATCACAAAATCTTGTGTAGGGTACTATTCCTGCATAGGGGGCACACTCTTCTCAAGGACCTTGGAATCCATGGTAGGGATCAATTCCCTCATCAGGGATGCTGACCGGGAGAAACCCCTTCCATGGCCAATGGAACCCCGGGCAAGGCTCAGTACCTATGCCCATTGGATTGGTAGGGGGTAACCCTTTCCAAAACCTTTGGAACACTAGGTCAGGAGAAATCCCTTCTCATCCCTTAATGTCCTACTATGAGAGTCAGTCGATGATGTCTCAACAAGAGAAGCATTCGAATGCTGGCCTAGGCCATGGTTTTTACCAGAACCTAGGCCAATAGGCTAACTTTTCCTAGCAACTTGGTGCCAGCCAAATCCTAGGCTCTTATCCTCCTGTACATACTCAACAACCTAAGCTAGAGTTTCTAGAAACTTTTCATTTGCTAGACTTGTCAAGATTATTGAATAACCCAATCTGTCACGATCCACATTGGCCTGCTATGCCGAACAAGTTTCCCTCGAACATTCCAAAATTCGAAGGCAGGCCTAATGAATATCCAGGCGATCATGTGACCACATTTCACCTATGGTGCTCATCCAAATCTTTGAAAGACGACTCTATCCAGTTGCGTCTATTTCAACGCACTCTTATCGGGAGTGCCACGAAATGATACATCAAGATCGACCACTCAAGATACTCTACTTTTGATGAATTAGCAATGGTTTTCTTAAACCATTTTCAATTACCTGTGAGATACGATGCCGACACAGAACTATTGGCCAACTTTGAGTAGACAAAGGATGACCATATCTCTGATCACATTCGAGAATGGTGGTGTCGTAAGAGTTTGATTAAAGTACCAGTTCCACTAGCATTCCTGCTGGAATGGTTCCTTAAGTATTTTGTACCCCATCTATCCAAGGACGTAGCAACGTTGGAGGTATTTTCGAAGGAAGAAGCGATAATGAGAGCTCAACAACTAGAGTTTATTTACTCTTAGTCTGGTTCTCTTTATGAAGTTTTTTCAGATGCGCCATGGTCTATTCTTGATAAGACCAGACACAAATCTGGACCACATGATGATGACATTGTTGGTTCAACACAAGCAAAGCCCACTAATCTGTTGTCAAACCAATTGCAATAATTGTTGATACAATAGAGAGTGGACATCCCAACTCCTAGTTCGACTGCTCCCCCTGCTCAGACATCGAAAGTACAATGCGTGCAATTGACAAACCCAATGGCCAACCAGTAGCCCGAAAGGGAAGAATAAACAATGAAAGAAGGGTAAGGGGGATAAGAAACCCACCAATAATGCTGGCGGTGGAAACATAGAGAGAAAGAAGTCAAAGTATCTATGCAACCTCTACACAGAAGACCACCTGACTCACATGTGCCCTTGACTCGCGGAGGCCCAAAATTTATTGGTGCAACAATAACCTACAGTGTTAACGAACCCATTCCCTCATGAGAAAAATTTAACTCAAGCCTCTATGAACGTGAATGGGGGCAGTCAAGGACCCCCTTCGTCGTCTAGCAATCCCTCGACTTCGAATGTCTATATGTTGAAAGGTGAATCCCGCATAGCTACAAGGGCACATGATTACGGAATGCCAAGTACTGTAAAAAAGGGTAAAGAAGCCTAAAACACATTTGTTCCTCTCCAGATCGAGAGAATGATGGGTGAAAAAATGACACACATCCCGAAAGGGGCGTTCAAGAAGGCTTCACATAATCCAAATGCGAGGGCCGCCCAGAACTACTCTGTGGTGGAGGATTTGTCACAAACCCCTTGTGTGATGTCTGCTTTGGAGGTCCTCCAGAGCTACCCTTCACAGAGAAAGGCTCTTCTAGCTGCCTTAGGATCCACTGAGACATGTAATCCGGGAAATATCATGCTTGATACAACTGACTTGAAACCTCGTCTCCCATACCATGTCGCATTTCAGATAGTAGTGGCTCACCCCACAAAATCGTCTACCCAGAATATTTTCCATACGGTGGTTGATGAGGGCACCTCGACATGCATGATGTCGTTGGTGTGTTGGAAGGCCATTGGCCAAACCGTTTTATCTCCTCCACCTACTCTTCTTACGGATTTCGATGATCATTCTTTCAGACCACATGGAATCATTCCTTCTTTCCTCGTCCAGTTAGGAGGGAAGACCGTGTGCGTCGAAGTTGAAGTGGTCGATGCGCCTCTTGACTACAACCTCCTTTTAGGAAAGAGTTGGACATATACCATGCATGCAATGGTTGATACAGTTTTTCGGGTCTTGTTGTTTCCACATGAGGGCTGAATCGTGATCATTGATCAATTGTCCTTCTCCAAACCTGACCCTTCATCGGGGGTATCCACGGTCTCGATGATTCATAATCCACATCCTAATGTCGTCAATGTGGGGGTTGTTTTATGCCCAAATATCATGGGTACTTTCAATTACCCACCTCCTTCTGATGATGTCAAAATGATATTGGTTGTCCCCAATGAGCCTAAGGCTGAAATATTTTCAGTGTTATCATTCTGCATGACTTAATTTAATGATCCATGGATTCTTCCTTCCCCATTAGTCATGATGGAAGGGATAGGGAACCATGGGATTTCCATGCCCTTGTACGCGACAGAAGTTGTGTACTCTACAGTCCAACAAGCTTCAACTGACCCCGATCTGACTCCTGCACCAGAGTAACATCCAGTTCTAGAGCTTGCCTGGGCTCAAGGTTCCCTTGCCACTACCGATTCCTTAGACTTGGTATTTCCCTTTGAAGAGAAAATTTAAAGGCACTGACTGGTCCGGACACACCCTGGGATGATCTCCATCACAGATCATACTTCCTCCCAGAGTTAGGAAGAATAGAGGGAGGAAAATTTGTGTTGACTATGACCAAAGAAAGGTCTTTTCCTATCAATCCTATGGCTACGTACATAGTTTATTCTAAGGGTAATATGGAAAACATCGCTAAAATGACACCTATCGATATCTCCAAAACCCTTGGCATCATGGATAATGTTTTCATCGCAGCGGATTTCTCCCCTAAGGAGATGCCAAGCATCAATCCATGAAGTGTCGAGCATGAGAAATCTTTGTTGTCTTTCAAGCTTGATTTGAAATTCGAAAGCAACATCCGATGAGACTATATTTATGCTTTGCAATATCGTTCGTATTAACTGAGAAAAGTAACTTCAATGGGTCTTTTTTTTAAGCCCTTTTCAGACCCTCTAAACATGAAAATATTGTCGAGTGATCTTGTTTCCCTTCACGCTCGCCAAAATAAAATTTAAAGGCACATCTGTCTGGTAGTAATTTACCCCTTTTTCACTTCGGATGGTCAATTGTACAAATAAAGGTATACTCTAGGAACTTTGGTTCACTAGAAGAGTATTCTCAGGTATAAGTTTAACCCTTTTTCAGGCCCGAGGGACTAAATTTACAAAAAAGGAACCCCCACGGAGTCCATAGTTAATCTCTTTCCAAACTCCCTAAAAGTGAAAATATCGTCAAGTGATCTTGTTTCTTCACACTCGTTAAACCAGTCCAGAAGAACATCCATTACAGAGTCCATAGTTAAGCTCTTTTCAGACTCCTTAAAATTGAAAAGATCGTCGAGTGACCTTGTTCTTTCACACTCGTTAATTGGTTCAGAAAAACATCTACTGGCATGAGTTTACCCCTTTTTCCAGCTTGTAGATTAAGGAGGAAAAATTTACACCTCAGGAGATTCATCTCGTCGGGAGAGTTCTCCTCAAAAAATTTCACCTTTTTCGGACTAAGGAGACTAAATCTAGAAAAAGGCAGGGAGTCCATAGTTAAGCTTTTTTCAGAATCCTTAAAATTGAAAATATTTCTGAGTCATCTTGTCTTTATCACACTTGTTAAAATGGTTTTGAATAGACATCTTTTCGGTGCTAATTTATCCCTTTTTCGAACCGACTAGACTATCTTCGAAAAAGGTACCCCAGTAGAGTCTTCTTTTGTCCTTTTTCAGACTCTCTAAAAATGAAAAACCACCGAGCTTAACTTCTTTGGGCTCGTTTAAAATTACATTGAAGGGATTTATCATTGTGTCTTGTTAATCACATTCACATTCCTGTGTCTTTTGCCTAATTCCGGCTCCATGTGGCTCTCAAATGAACCTTTGAAGCATGCCTTATGTGCAAGCCTTGTAGCACTTTGCCTCTGCATCTTGACACCTTGACCCATGGAGGAATTTTCCTGAGTGTCCTTTTCCTGCACATTTTTCCTTGCTCTAAGAATCAATGTGTTCCTTGCGCCTGGAACTAGTATGTTTATGAAACTCGTCCCTCCTTTGTAACATATCATTCTTTCATTCTTTTTCAAGCTTTCAAAATATTAAAAAAGACAAAAAAAATCAAATATACCCCAAAAAGAGGATGGGAAAAGTATTTTATTTTTTTGGCAGCACAATGAGTCTCCCTTGGACAAAGAACAATGAGTCTCCCTTGGACAAAGCACAATGAGTCTCCCTTGGAAAAAGCACATCCTTCCATTTGTTCATCAAGATATGGGATTTAATATGACCTTAGGAAGTTTTTCTTGCAACATAGAGTTGTGTCCTCCTCTGTTTGGTTATTCTTCCAAACATATGGAGAGTTTATGTTGCCTCCTACATCATGAACTTATGTCAATGTCATGCTGCCTGAGTCTCATCATTCATCGTGCTATTGTCCAAGGGATGTTTTACCCAACTTGAGTCGGCCTTTATGCAGTTTTTCTCTTAACCTCATGCCCGACCATCCTTAAAGTCCAATAAAAGTCTTTGTTCAAAATCAATGAAGTTCTCTGTGTGATCACTGAGATCCTCTTGTCTGTTCCTCAACGAGTCGTCGAAGACCTCTGGGAAGTGAAGTTGTACACTCATATTACACTCCTACCCAAGTTTTGAATATCTTGAAGTTGTTGCTTGAGCTCTGAATACCTCATATCAAGCCATCAGGCGTCATTGACTTCTTGAAGATGGATACTATACACGTATATCTTTGATTTTGAGATGTAGATCCACTATGTATTTCTTACGACTACACTTTATATAGTTATACAACATGGATCTATAGTGTATTTGATTGGCAGCCATGATTTATTTTATCCCGAGAATGGGTATGCCTGCCTTAGTGAGACAATTGTTATTTTGCAAATGAAACCTCCTGAACTCTGGTCCCGGGCTCACTTGCTTCATACGTTGGTAAATATTTGTAATGTATTTCAGCCATCAGATGCTCTTTTGACCTCACACATTAGGGGGCATCTGTTATAACCCTAATTTTTACCTAACATGCATACCTAACAACAAGCCATCTTAGTTACTATTTTTTCCAAGATAATATTGAATAACTCTTCTTAAAAACCAAACTTTTGAAGATGTATGCGCCGTGCACCACTACTCCCCATGTATGTATGCTATATTCATCACTACTACGCATGTACGTACACTAGATGTACCATTACAACCTGCGTATAACCACAAAAGTTGCAAAAAGTAAAAAGTTGCAAGGGAATACCGACCATTGGGTAGTTTCCTAACCAATTGACTGCACATAGCCCATCACCCAAATGAATAACTATATTTTTGGCATATAAAAGAAGATGTTGGAGTCCCATTCCAAGGATAAGCATGAAAGTAGTGAAACTTTGCCCATTTCCTAATCCCCCCTTGCCCCAAAAATTTTCAACCACATTATGAGTTTTGAGCCAAAATTCCCTATTCTTCCCCTTTTTCCTCATCCATAAGCCTATGCCTATTCTATAGAGAGAAGTGTGAGAGAAGAAGGATACATGGAAGCAGTTGGATCTTGGTGAAGAGAAACCCAAGACTGGGTTCATGGAGCAGTCGTCGATCTCGTTTTGTAAGTGACTTTGTGAGATTAATATAAATAAGTACTTTTGTCGTCCCGCCATATGATGTGTTTTATCTTTATGTTCAATTTACATTTTTTTATGACATATAACCCATTAGTTCATATATAGAATGCATGTTTGTAGTTTCTTGTTTGTCTTTTGGTGAATGCAAGTCATCCTTGGGAGGATATTTGCAGTTGAGAAGCGACCAAATGCATTGGGATCAAGACCGGATGCAGAGTTTAAGGTAAGACTACCGAATCTCTTTACTTTGTACATTATAAATGAATGTGGGGTGTTTTCAGGATAGTTGTTAAAAATAGGAGACTTTATATGGTTAGCTCTACCTACACTTTAGAACCCTAGTGTAGTCCATACGGGGGTTTTCCCACTATAGAAAAAATATTAATAACATGGGTACCTTAATAAGCACATTGGTTTGGTTTTTTTATTAGGTCTCCATTTCAACAAGTAAAAGGTATTCCATTAGAGATTCACTTAAATTGTTTATTAGACTTTTTGTTATTTCATTGTCATTTCCAGGTTCGAATGGTTGGAATTTGGAGGAGACAGTTCATTGCAATTGGAATTTTTTCCTTTGAATCATATCGATGTTAGTCCAAGAGTTAGTTTTTATATTACAGAGATTCATGTGTTGATGTGTATCATCGTGTTATTTTATTTCTTCATTTATTGTGACCTTATATCAGTTTCCATATTGTACTAATTCTTGCAGTGTTTGGTGAAAATATATGTGGTGGAATTCACCCTTGTTAGGTACTCCAAGGACATAGGGCCATGCACTCTACCATATCTCTAAATCTTCACTGGAATTCATCCTTGTTATATTCTTGAGTGAGGTGGAATTTTTTTCCACTTTCTACCATCATCTCATATTTTCCCTCAATTGAAAAGCATCAACTATATTGCCTCTGCACATTTAACTCCATGCCCAATGAACTGTGGTCTTCATAACTTACTAAACCATTTAAAAAAAAAACATTCTAAAAACCTTTATTATACCCACATAAGATCTGTCCATTGCCTGTGAAATACAACCAGCCTTTGAAATGAAATTGGACGAATGAGATTGTAATAGAGATCCCTCTCTGGGTTTGGAAGGGCTAGCTTCCATCCTGGAGGTAGGTTGAACAAGTTACCTTGGTACCTTTATAAATCAATCATAGAAGGATTTACTAAGTGTTAACATTTTTGGTGTTGTTGTCGGGGAAAGAAGTATGAAGTGATCTTCCCTTGGAGAACAACATAGATCCAACTCTTGATGGTAGACAAGAGAGGGAAACAAAAGTTGACTATAATCATCTACCTGGCGACTCCATGAAGGAAAAATCTAGTAGTGACTCCAGAATATTAATATTTCAAAGGTATTTGCTTCTGTTTTTGCTCGAAGATTTTCACCTCTTAACTTTTCTACACTTTCTGGTTTCCCACATCCAGCACCTCATATGTCAAAATGGGGAGATTTTCTTCCTATCTTCAGAGAGAGGAAAGAGGACAATCCAGTAGATCACCTCATCAAGTTCAATGAGTGCATGGATCAATTAGATATACATCATGAGGATGTATGTATGAATATGTTCATGCACACATTGGATGGTGATGCATGTCAATGGTATTTCTCATTACCTCCTTCCAATATTTCATCCTTGAACAATTTCCACAGAATATTAAAGAAACACTGTGAAAGATATTTTTTGTAACAACCATATATTTCTAAACATCATTAAGTTTCACAAGCAATTTATCTAAGAAACTGAGACAATAACTTCATAGCATAATATTGATTTTCATAACAACAACTTCAGTAACTTAGATTTATCAATAAATACTGAATTCATGGCAGAATGAAATAAATACATAACTTAACAAAGTACCTGGTTATGATGCTAATTTTTGTTGCCTCTTTGCCTTGCTGCTGCCTTCCTACTACCTGATACACAGATCAACCCTTCCACAAAGAAGAAAATAACTGCCCAAACCTACTGTCCTCCCTTCCAACTAGGAAAACTACCTAGCTCTAGGATATCTATGGATATCTTGGCCCCCGTGCCCAAAACCTCCATCAACTCGGTGCCTCAACCGATTAAAAGTCACAACTAGGAACTCTCTGCTCACAGCAAATCCCATAGTCCTCCGAATCCTTCCTCCGTCGAATCATCCCCCCATGAAAACCTTCCTCCTTCCCTTATTCCTCCTTCACCGACTCATGCAGTTACTTCTTCAACCACCCTCCGTGCATGTCCCTTCTCCTCCCTTTAATGTTTTATCTTCTCGGGATTCATAGGCTACCTCTCTGCATACGCAACCATTTTATAACAGTTTTCATTGATCTTTTAGATTTATTTCTCAGGTCATTAAATGTGATTTGTAGTTAAATTGTTACTTAGTTAACCACAATTATTTTCTTTAATTAATTTTACTTTATAATCTTTAAATATTTATTTAACTAGGGTCATTACATACACCCACCCTTCAAGAAACTTCATCCCGAAGTTTAAGGTATCTGATGGTACAAAGGAAAAGAGCATGGTTCACACATTCACAACAAGTAACTGACATTATCAGTAAGTATGTCAAGAAAGCTCATACATACTAGTGTATATGTACAAGAAATGCATGTGTAGCTACTACATGAAAGTCTCGTGCATGTACTAATAATCAAGTTGTCATCCTTTAGCAATTTATGTATGCATTCAATCCAGTCAGCAAGACTAGTCTTTTATAAAAGACAACAATTAATCGATTGTTTGAGAAATTCTTTAATCACAATTATCCGGTTTAACAATTTTATTTTAAACAAATGTGGTTTAGTTATGTCATAATGAATATCCATGTATACACATTTATTTCTTTTTGTTAAGGGAAGACATCAATTCCACCACAAGACAAATCTCCATACTGTCACAACTATTACTACTCATCCTTCCTCCCTAACCTACTTCCATCTCCATTCTTATCCTTCCTCTGCTAGACTATCTTGGAGCATCAACTATATTGACCTAACTCCAAATAGAACCCGTAAGTGGAAGTGTCACTATCTCGACCAAGCTTCCCTAGCAGGCAAATGACAGTCATCATCACACGTCTTTGGGAGCGTGAACTAGCATCGTTCTCCCATGACTTCAGGTTTCAGAGGATACACGGTGGGAAATGCCTCCACCCCTCCTATCAGAACTAGGGTCAACACCCTACAATGGAACATACAGGGGCACTGTGTTGTTGGAGGTTTTGTCATCCTTTATTCGGTTTTGGGCAGTGTTAGTACCAAAATCATTCACTAGTCCACATATCATAGCAATGCATCCAAATCAATATAAATTTCACATACATTATTCATGCCACAATGTTTCTCGGTTAGTGGTCCTGATATCCACTTTCATCATCATTATCTCTTGGCTATTTCATAGCCCATAACCTGCAGATTAGTCTGCAACACAAACTCATACATTTCTATGCATCATCATCATATAATGGCATACTATCATTGTTTCAATTTGGTATCCCCGTACCGATACATATACATCAAGTTTTTTTTTTTCATTAGAATTAGATTTCATAATATCCCATAATTCATATTTGTCACCCATTCACAAGATTATCATTTACCCAAAATAGATTTCATCGTATCCATCATCATTCTAATAGTATTTAAACATTCAACAATTTCACTTTCTCACAATATGTCGCATCATATACATCATCATCAATAACATTGCATCATTTGTAAAATTTACATTCACATAATAGATCACATTACATGCATTATCATCAACAACATTTTAAACATTCATTACAGTTCATAAATTTAAAGTTTATTTGTATCACTTAATAGTTTCACTGTGACTAGGAAATAAAGTGTATAGGCCTCAGGTAATCCTGACTATCTAAATTAAAAGTTAGTGTTACATACACCCCACCTTCGAGAAACATATTCTCAAGGTGGTCAAAATAGTGAGGGATAATCTCGCTATAGTGTCTCGGCATCCTCCCAAGTAGCAAATCCTGGACTATACTTGTCCCACTAGACCTTAACTTGGTCTACCAGACGGTTTCTGAGCTATCGGACTCTATGGTCTAGTATGCGTAACGGTTCTACCGTGAGGGTCCCCACGTCCGATACCTGCAATTCTTTCCAATTTAGTTTATGTGATTCATTAGCAACATAATGACGTAAAACAGATACATGAAATACATTATGAGTTTTATGCAAGTGGGGTGG
>SNQJ01S0090969.1:31837-54757 GCA_010110895.2 Picea sitchensis | reverse complement strand
CCCTGCACGAGACCTTTGCTCCCAGGATCTTTGATATCCCGATTCTTCGATGACTGACCTCCTGTCAGGCTCTCTTAGGTGGCGCTCATTTGCTGCCATGCGTCCCTACAATGGACGACCCTGATTACGTCGGGATTTTATCTACCTGTATCCCTTGAGGACTTAACTCCCTCGCAACTCCTTGTAGATCCGACGGCTGTCGGGTTTTCACCCGAGATATGACGGCTCAGATCCGTTCTCCCGCGTAATAGACAACTCTCCTTTGGGATAATCGATTAGTTGCATAAAACATTACGTAATGTTAAAATTGCTTTCTTGGCAAGGTTAAAATTTGTATGGGTCTATAGTTCCTGGGATTCTTCATTATTTAAAATTTCACTGAGGCTAGTACAGGCAACTAGTTTACACTGTTCCCGTGCGATACAAATCTTCTAAATTTCCTTTTCTGACTGCGCATTGGCAGTTCCTTACTTAGGCAAGTTCAAGGTGAAGTAGGCCTTTCCCAGGTCTTGCGAATATCCTCTTGCATTTTATTTAGTGTAGTTCGTGTAGTTATTAATTCTTACCAACTTAAAGCCTTAGACAAAAGTTTCCCTCGACATTTTCATCGATTCCAGGTGTCTAATTTACCCGAAACTTCATTGACAAGTATTGCTCAATAAAATTAAGTTATCATCTCTATTTTTCATGCTTAATAGATTTATTCAGGCTGCTTTAAGGGTGGCCATTTTGTGGGAAGTGATCCTTCCAACTATCTAGTTTCCTGCCACTATTTTAAAGGCGTTCCTTTGAATATTCAAACTAAAACTGTAGTGACCATACATGATCCAGTTAAAGGGTTTTGCCTAAAGTGGTTACTTGTGATATATATCTGAGATCATTTACTTGGATAACTTAGGGTACTACCTAATTATATTTTCAGATACTGTATCAGTCCTATTAGGTCAGACTGAACGTGTTTTGTTTGTAGTTTAAGCATGGCTAGAGTTAACACTTGGGGTTTTGGCCCGTAGGCCTAGATTTCGAACTAAGATGCTCTGATACCATATGTAACAACCATATATTTCTAAACATCATTAATTTTCATATGCAATTTATTTAAGAAACCGAGACAATAACTTCATAGCATAATATTGATTTTCATAACAACAACTTCAGTAACTTAGATTTATCAATAAATACTGAATTCATGGAAGAATGAAATAAATGCATAACTTAACAAAGTACCTCGTTTTGATGCTAATTTCTGTTGCCTCTTTGCCTTGCTTCTGCCTTCCTACTACCTGATACACAGATCAACCCTGCCACAAACAAGAAAATAACTACCCAAACCTACTGTCCTCCCTGCCAACTAGGAAAACTACCTAGCTCTAGGATATCTATGGATATCCTGGCCCCCGTGCCCAAAACCTCCAGCAACTTGGTGCCTCAACTGATTAAAAGTCACAACCAGGAACTCTATGCTCACAGAAAATCCCACAGTCCTCCGAATCCTTCCTCCGTCGAATCATCCCCCCACGAAAACCTTCCTCCTTCCCTTATTCCTCCTTCACCGACTCATGCAGTTACTTCTTCAACCACCCTCCGTGCATGTCCCTTCTCCTCCCTTTAATGTTTTATCTTTTCGGGATTCATAGGCTCCCTCTCTGCATACGCAACCATTTTATAACATTTTTCATTGATCTTTTATATTTATTTCTCAGGTCATTAGATGTCATTTGTAGTTAAATTGTTACTTAGTTAACCACAATTATTTTCTTTAATTAATTTTACTTTATAATCTTTAAATATTTATTTAACTAGGGTTGTTACATTTTTTAGATGAGTTTTTATTTGAATATTGTTGTGAGAAATATGAATTGAATGATGATATTGGAGATATACATAGAAAATAAATTGCCCCTCACAATATTCATCAATTTTATAATTCCCTTCAAGATGATATGTTTTCCCACAAACATGAAATAGAAATGAATAATGAAGAGGATGAAAGTTTTCCTACTACAATTATTTTTTATTGTTATAAATATGAAAATTTGATTGCTATATCCATAAAACATGAGGATTAAATATCTTTTGGTCAAACAACACTTGAAATCAGTGAAGGCATCCCACAACTTTCAGATTTGTAGACATAAGTAATTTGCAACAATCATGAGGAACTGAATTTGCAGAGACCATTTATTTTCAAGATGGAACAATAAGAAGACTGTAAGTATGATTGTGATCTTGGTTTCGAAGATCCAGTGACAATATTACTAGAGTCATATCTTTCAGATTCTCTAAAGTTTTCATATTTTATCATATCACTAGCACTTGTGGGTGAGAATGATTTCCTGAAGGAGTTTTTATGGCTATGGTTATGTTTTTGTTATTATCTTATAATTAGTGGCATAAAGAGGATTATTTTAGTCATGAAGTTACTTGTATTGTTACATTGGAAATGTGACTTTACTTGATCCAACAACATATAGTTGATTAGAGTAGGAGTGTGCATGAATAATCTTAGTATATGAGTATTTGTTTTATGTTTTCAATAAATAAGTAGAGTTTCTCTCGGTATATCAGGATATCAGAAAATGTAAATATCATATCTTGAAGGTTTGAAAATGATTGGTTTCACATTCCATATGAATCCATAGCCCAATGGATAAGGAAATTGGAACTACTAAGTTCTTGGAGCCTCACAAGGAGGTCTCCATCCCCTGTGGAGCCATATGTTAACACATAAAATTGATCATGTAAAGGAGGATTTATGGTTTTCAGAGCCTACATTTAAGCATACCTCCCGGTATTATTTCATACCATCAATTAACATCCTCCTCGGAGTATGCAAGCTATAGTTGACTTGTATTTGCGAACTAGTTAAGGAAGAGGGTTGTAGGTTGGATAGGTTGCAAGGATCCTGGTGAAAATTCAAAATTACCAGTATCAACCTCATAGCCATTAGGTACTCCATGAGATTTTTTGTCTTGTTTGGAGGTCAAGAAATGTTTGGCTACTTGATTTTCCTTTGGTGTTATGAACTGGCTCAGGCGCTATGAATTTAGACAGGTGCTAGGAAATGCACTACGAAATGCGCTACAAAAGGTGCTGCTAAAACTCAGTTCTAGGACTGTTGAACTGGTATTTTTGACCAATTGAATTCCATGAGGATTTTCAGGTGAACCAAGATGAATTTTACAAATCCCAACGAGTTTATTGTCAATAAAGGACCCAATAACATTAACCTCTTTCATTTTTCACACAGGTGTCACAGATTGGGATATTCGAAGGAATATTTGAGCCCTATTTTTTAAGTTTTCATGATTTCCTATTTGAGACATGTTTTTGCAACACATATTATGGGAAACTAGAGATGGATTTAGAGAAACCGAGAGGGATTTTTCTTTAGAACAAGATTATATAAAAAAAATGTTCTCAAATTGTACACAACTGTTATATTTTGAGAATTAAAAGTGGAATTTTGAAGCCTGGTTTTCAAAATTTCACCTCCTGAAAAGCAGGAAGTCAGTTAAAACGTGTCATTTTCTATTTGTAGTTATTCTATTATGGGAAAGGGGTTGGATTTGAATTGGTGAGATGGAAAGGACCTATATTTCTATATATACATTGTACAAGAGGAAAGGAGGGTTGGATTCATGATCGAAGAGAGGCTAGAGCTGGAGGAGTAGTCTAGTTTCACAACTGTAGGCCTGAGGGCCTATTGTAATTTAATTTATTCCATTAGAGATTCACTTAAATTGTTTATCAGACTTTTTGTTCTTTCATTATCATTTCTTCTTGTCATTTTCCTTAAATAGAATTACAGGTGTTGAAGATCAATGTTTTTTCATGAGCAAGAGATTCATGAGTTGTAGCGATTGCCTCCTTGCATGATTTCTATTATAATAATATTTGGTTCATTTTAGTAGAGAGTATATTTTCTTAATGATTTTTCTTCTTTCTGTTATCCTCCTTATACCTTCATCTATCAATTATAACTCTTTTTGTCAGATAGGTACCTTGAGTACCTTTGATATGTAGAGTGGTGTTGACTCCATCCCCAATGGTTGACTACTGATATAGAGTTAGAATGTTTCCCTCTTTATTTTTCTTTCTTGTTGATCCACTCTTTAAATTTGATATAATTTTTTTCCAAGTTCGAATGGTGGAACTTTCAAGGATACAATTCATTTCTACTGATTTTGTTTCCTTTGAAGCATATTGATGTTAATGCAAGAGTCAGGTTTTGTATTATAGATATTTATGTGTTGATGTGTATCAGTGTGTTATTTCTTTCTATGTTTATTGTGACCTTATATTAGTTTCCATATTGTATTAATTCTTTGAGTGTTTGGTCAAAATATATCTATTGGAATTCACCCTTGTTAGGTGCTCCAAGTACATAGGGTCATCCACTCTACCATTCCTATAAAGATTCATTGGAATTCATTCTTATTATATGCTCTAGTTAGGTGGACTATTTTTCCCCTTTATACCATCATCTCATATTTTCCCTAAACTAAAAAGAATCAAGAATCTTCCCTTTGCACATTTGAACCCTACTACCAAGACATTTACATTTCTTGATAGTTTGAATCCTTTGACTCCATTCCCAATGAATTGTGGTCTTCATAACTTACCAAACCCTTTTAAAAAGGAAACATTCTAAAAACCTTTATTATACCCACATAATATCTATTCATTGCCTAAGAAATACAACCAGCCTTTGAAATGACATTGGAGGGTTGAGATTGTAAGAGATATCCCTCTCTAGGTTTGGAAGGGATAGCTTCCATCCTGCAAGTAGGTTGAACAAGTTACCTTGTTATCCTTCTAAATCAGTTATATAAGGATTTACTAGGTGTTAACACCATTATGTCTTATACTTACCACTTTCCACTCTTCTCTCCCTTTTGTCTCCTCATGTTTTGGGTTTTTGGGTTCATTGACCCAAGAAGGGATTGTAACTCATTTCATGGGAAGAAGGGGATAAAAAACTAGAGGTGTTGTAGCTGGAAAAAGATAAAATCCAATCATTATTCTTCCATATGTTCACTCTATGGTCCTGAGAGAAATAAAATGATAGTCCATAAAATTCAAGAAACTTCTAAGCACATAACTAATAAATGTCTCATTTTTTGAGGGAATTCACTTGTCGTGTCTTTTACTTTCCATTTTCTGTGCCACTCAACGTGTTCCTAGATTCAAGTGGCATTGTGACACTCTTTACTTTCTCTTGCATATAGTACTAAATGTTAGGACATTAATAAATTAAATGACAAGGGCTTGGAAAAAGGTTTCATTGCAAATGAAGGTGTGACATGCCCTTTACAAAGGCACCAATAAATGAGATAATATTCAACCTTGTATGTCAATAAACCCATACCTAGAAGTCTTTCCAAAAAATTGTAACATCCCTCTATGCCTAAGAAAAGTTGAAGCACAAAAAGTAATTATTATTTTTTTGCATTAAGAAATTAACATCAAAACATGATCATGACAGCGCCTATTCACAACATCATAATTAAAGGAGTATCCGTTACTCATCAAGGAAATCACTAATGAAGCAATCAATGTGTCAATGAAGGATAGTGACACATAAACATAAATAACATAGCATATTAGCACATCATAAAAGCTTGAAGAAAATTACAACATTCAATCATATACAAATTATTAAATGACTACCCTCCCAACCTAAATTGTAAGGTTAGGACCTCTAGGACACATAAGAAATGCTCAAGCCCAGGTTCCAATTGATTTTAACCATTTAAGGTCTCAGGGTTGGCGATTGTTTTGAGGAACAATGAGGTATCTACATCCCACTAACACAATCAAGTCCAAACTAACTATGCTAAATCAACAACATCAACAATAATAAATTTCATCAACCCATCAATCCTAATAAACAATTGAACATGGTGTGTGAGTAATCATTCACATAACACCTCATATACCACATTAAATCTAAGGCGTAAGATCAATTATCAGTTATATTCGATGCGCAATCCCAATCACAATATGCAATCATCTGTCATAATAAATTTTCAATTTGCGCAAGAAGACAAATATCTAAACCTTCATTCATGACATTAAATTCCATTCGTGTGATAATTCCAACATCTAAACATCATACATTACATTATATTTCAATGCGCGCAAGGAGTCTAATTCCTCAACTAGTCATACATCACATTATTCAATTGCATGCAAACATTTTATTCAATTAATCCATCATTTACACATCAAGAATTAAAGATGCATGAGATATCGACTTTATTCCACAAGGAGCAAGAGAATATAATTAATAAATCAACCATACTTCAACAATATTTAAAGGAGAAATAGTAACCCAATTCTAATTCAATCATGCATCATCAATATTCAATGGCACAATAGTAATCTAGTTATTAATCCATCATACATTAACAAATTTAATGGTGCAATTAATAATTGTTAAATCAACATACATTATACTATAATTTATTTTGTGCAAGATATCTAATGTCTACAACAAGCATTCCTTACATTATAATTTATTGCACACAAGAGGTCTATTACCTAGATCGATCTTTCATTAAATTAGCATTTATTACACAAAAGTCTAATGTCTAATGCCTGCATTCATCACTAGTGTTATTCCATCCATTGATTCAAGATAAAGGAGTTGGGTCAATACGTAATGGAAGTAAATTATGTGCTTAATATCAGAAGGTAGAAGGCTAAAACCATAGACTGAAGTTCGTGTATTCCAATGACTTTAGGAGTCTTACTTCAATTAAATGTGTACTTACATAAAACATTGAAAATCTAAAATCAACTAATATATTTATAATACAAGGTGAATATGTACTTACATAACAATGCATACTCTGATAATTAGGGTAAGGCTAAGGTTACTAGTGTAACATTTATATATAGTAAGGTAGGTTGCTTGAAGAGAACAAGTTGTTGTATAAACCAGGTTGGGTGAGAGTCTCCCTATGGGTAATTGGTTATCTTGTATTCATATTAATCAACATAATTACAGTAACAATTTGTAAAAGAAAAACTCCAAGCAAATAACTAGTAGTACATCTAAAAGAGTTTTCATCCTTATGAGAAGGAATATAAGGTAGGCATTTAGAATTTTACTACAAGTGCTGAGGTATTACTCTTCACGCAGAGGTAAGAGGATACCCAAAATGTTGGGAAGATAATTCAAATGTTGAGAAGACAAAAAGGGTTAAATTGCATGGTAAGGGATGCTTGAATTTGTTGGGTAAGTAATGCATGAAATTCTAGAGGAAATAAAAACATTTTAAAATATGGAAGAGGCTCCCAAAGTCTCTAGGTGTAAGCACGAAATTGCAGAGGAAAGAAAAACATATTAAACTGTGGAAGAGGCTCCCAAATTCATTGGGTGTAAGCACAAAATTGCAGAGGAAAGAAAAACGTTTTAGATTCTAGAAGAGGGTCCAAAAGTCATTGGGTGTTAGCATGAAATTTCAAAGGAAAGAAAAATGTTTTAAAATCTTGAAGAGGCTCCCAGATTCATTGGGTGTAAGCACAAAATTGCAAAGAAAGATGAAGGTTTTCAATGGGTAGAGAGAGAGGGGTGACAAAAGTACCCTGGGTCTCCAACTCGTAGAGCAAAAGCCCACAATTATAAAAAATAAAAACAGAGAGGGAAATCAAATGTAGAGGAAGATTATGCCAAAAAAAATGTTTTGAATGAAGGAAAAACGCAAAGAGTTTATGCCCAAAACATTGTTGTGAAAAAAGAAAATCACGGAGAGAGATTATGTCCAAAATTATTGTGAATGAAGGAAAAGCACAGAGAGGGAGAAATGCCAAGAGGCTTTCCAACACAATATCTGGAATTGACCCATCGTTGGGTTGGGAGAAATCGATTTTGGGAGCAAAGATAAAATTTAATGGGTGAAGGTGCCATTAAAACACAGATGTAACAAACGATTCAGAGCATGGGTTTCGCCAAGGAGGAAATGAGTTAGATAAGAAAGGATCAATCCATTAGATCTCAAGGCAAGGGTTTTTCCAGGGAGAAAATGAAAAAATAATTCAATGATGAAAACATAATGCTGGGAAAATTTCTCATGGAGAAATGAATAAAAAGACATAGTACCACAATGACATGCTTAATTAAATCTCAATAAAAATATAAAACCTTGAATGAAATTTCCTAGAAATGCATATGCAACAGAATTAAACTACATTTTAAATTGAAACTTAATGAGAACAATCTCAGTTTAGGATTACCGTAACCGGAGATGAAGAATCCCAAATTTTTATTTCGTGCTTGCGCTCCCTCCTGTCTCTCACTTGCTAAGTTTAAGACCTGACCGGTACCTCCCAACCAACGCTAGGGTTACTCTTCTTCCCCCCTAGCCTCCCGGGCCGCAAACGGGCCACGCACAAAAAACCAGAGAAAAATCTAGCTCTCAACTCCCCTCACAAGTTCGAGCTACCACTTTATTTTTCGAGCTGGGTATCCCAACTCCCACAAGAAAAATCAGTCAAATAAATTATGGCAGCATAAATTTACACATACCAATCATGATCCTCTTTTCCTCTTTACCAATTGATTTATAGAAGTTTTCTTCAAGACACCATCATTTTTCACATTTAATTGACCTTTTAATTAATAAATTTTAGAGAACACCATCCTTGTTTTTGTTTGCACAAATAACATGGTTGAATATGAGGCATTAGTGTTGGGATTGAAGTCTTTGAAATAAATGGGTGACAGAATGATAGTTGTACATTGAGTTTCCGAGTTGATTATAAATTAAGTAAAGGGTATATATCAAGCAAAGCATCCTAGATTATGAGTATATAGGAACATAGTTCTTGACCTTCTTGAAGAATTTTCAGAATATAGTCTCTCAATGAGTCCAAGGGGGAAGAATCGGATTGTTGATGCTCTAGCTACTTCAGCCTCAGTTTTCAAAATTCCATTTTTTCCTAAAAGAGGATATGAGATTGAGGTCAAACACAGTCCAACAGTGCTTGATAATATTAAGTACTGGCAGGTTTTTGAAGATGAAAAACAAATAGAAAGTTTCCTTAAGATGGATGGTGAATTTGCAAATTTGAACATTGATGAGGAATATTGTTGTGAAGAAGAAGATGCAGTTGTGTTCTCAAATGATGGCTATTTCAAGAATCATATTACTGGTAAGGATATAATGCAATTAAAAAATAACATCATTCCCAAAGTCCTCGTCCCATTAGAAAAACTCTTTGACAACAATGATGTTGCAGGAGTCCTATAATTACTGTAAATGATGGATATGTTGAAGACAACAACATTGGGACTCGAGAATATCCCAATATCATCAAGCTATCCAAGACACTTATCCCAGAGGTCAAGCAAATGTATTTCAATTTAATGAAATAATTTCTTGATGTGTTCGCATGGAGTTATGAAGCACTAAAGGTTTATGATACTAAGGTGATTCAACATGTGATTCCAATCAAGAAGTATCATAAACATTTCAAGAATAAATTAAGAATAATTAACCCTTTGTTGTTTCCCCTGATTGAAAAGAATATAAAAAAATTGTTTGAATCCAAGATAATAGTGTCTCTGACATTTTCTAAGTGGGTGGAAAATCCGATACCTATCAAAAAGAAAAGTGGAGAGATCAGATTATGTGTAGACTTTAGAAATATGAATAGGGTATCTCTCAAGGACAATTAACCACTACCTAATATCGATCAAATTTTTCATAAGGTGGTTGGTTCTGAAAAAAATATCAATGGTGGATTGTTTCTCTGGGTACAATCAAATCATGTTGCACCCTGATGATTAAGAAAAGACTACCTTTACAACAACATGGGGCGCCTTCATGTATGCAAAAATTCCTTTTGGGATCATGAATGTAGGAGAAAATTTTAAAAGGGCTATGGATATAGCCTTTGTTGATGAGAAAGATAAATTTATTGTTATTTACTTAGATGATATCACTTTATATTTAGTTTCTAATGAAGAACATTTTAACATTTAAGGAGGGATTTTAAAAAATGTAGGAAGTTTGGAATTTCATTAAACCCCAATAAGTCTAATTTTGGCATGGAAGAAGGAAAGTTGTGTGTTCACATTATTTCAAAGGAGGGAATAAAGATAGACCCCAACAGAGTTGAGGGGATCCTTAAAATTGGCACACTTAGAAGCAAGAAATAAGTGCAATCTTTCTTAGGGAAAGTAAATTTTCTGAGGAGATTCATCCCTAACCTGGATGAAATCATAAATCGTATTACTAAAATGCTCAAAAAGGGAGGTGAGATAAAGTGGACTCTTGAAGCCCCATTGTTGGCCAATCCCAATTTTGCAAAGGACTTTATATTGTTCTCCTTTTCCTCAGAACACACCATTGCTAGTGTTTTATTACAAAAGGATGAACATAATTTTGAGAGGCCTATAGCATACTACAAGAAGACATTGAGAGATTTCCCATTAAATTATTATATCATGGAAAAACAAGCTTATGCATTGGTCAAGTCTGTAAAGGAGTTTAGAGTTTATATCTTGCATTCTCATACTGTTGCTTATGTGCCTAACATTTCTGTGAAGGACATTTTGACTCAGCCTGGTCCTAAGGGTAAAATGGGCAAGTGGATAGCTGTGTTGCTAGAGTATGACCTTGATATTAAACCTACAAAGTTGATCAATGGGCAGGGACTTTCAAACTTGATGGCACAGTCAAATTGTTAACTCTTGGGAATTAATTTCATTCCTGATTTCAACAAATTTAGCAGAGGAAAAGACCCCTCTGGTATATCAAAAATTCTATGAATCTGCATGGTATGTTGATATTATTTATGTGTTGAATAATTTACAGGCTCCTCTTGAATTAAGCAAAACCAAGGCGAGGTTTTTGAAACTAAAAGCAACAAAATTTTTCATTCTAAACCAAGCTCTGTATTGGAAGGATCCAGGTGGGATATTGCTGAGTTGTTTGTTGGATGAAGAGGTAGAAAAGACCATCTGAGAATTTCATAAAGGTGATTGTGGAGGGAACAATTATTTGAAAACTACTATGAACAAAATATTGAGGGAAGGTTTCTATTGGACTAGCATTTTTTCTTATGTTTACAAAGAAATTTCAAGCTGTCATGAATGCCAATTTTTTTATGGAAAGAGGAAACTACAACCTTTTCCCTTGAAACCTATCTCTGTTGAAGCACCTTTTAGAAAATGGGGCCTTGATTTCATATGAGAAATTAATCCACAATCCTCAACTCAACACAAGTGGATACTGACAACCACATATTACTTCATCAAGTGGATTGAAGCAGTCCCTACAAGGGAAGCCATAGATATTGTTTTCATTCAGTTTTTGGAAAAAAAAAAAATTCTAGATTTGGTTGTCCCATCAAAATCATTACAGGCAATGCAACAACATTCAAGTCCAAAAGGATGGAAAATTTTTGCAGTGATTACAATATAACTCTTGGCCATTCCACCGCTTATTACCCTCAAGGTAAAGGTTTAGCTGAGTCATCCAATAAACATTTGACCAGAATTATCAAGAAATTGTTGCAAGATAACAAAAAAGATTGGCACAAGAAGCTTATCCTTGCACTTTGGGATGACAATATGACTACTAAAAGGTTTATTGCTACTTCACCTTTCCAAATTGTGTATGGCACAGAGCCAATTTTTCCTACTTCATTAGGATTGCCAGTGATGAGATTGGTACATGAGCAAGATGATGAACCCGATGCCACTCAAAGGAGGAAAAATGAACTAATCAATGTTCAAAAAACAAGAGAGAAAGTCATAAACAACTCTCAACTACACCAATATAGGATTAAAAAATATTTTGACAGGCATACTAAGGAGGATGATTTCAAAATAGGGGATTTGGTGTTGAAATGGGATGCCAGGATTGAAGAAAAAGGAAAGAATGGAAAATTTGACCATCTGTGGATGGGACCATTCAAAATTGTGGAAAACCATGGAAATAATGCCTATCTACTACATGAACATAATGGAGATCTCGTTGGTGGAAGACCTATGAATGGCAGGTTTCTCAACCATTACCTCAGTTAAAGAAATTTTCACTCATTCCATTTCATTGTATATAACCATTTTTTTTTTTCAGTTGAGGCAATTAAAATCAAATCAACATAAATTGAAGCCCAAAGTAAAGGCCCTAAGTTTATGCTGAGTATAATTTGAGTTATGTCAATGGAATTTTGTGAATAAGATGTTGATCGATTTAGTTGCATGAGTGAAATAAATACCAATTGGTGGGAACTTGGTCTTTTTTTATTTGTTACCTCGTTGGGAGGATATCATCCCCAGTTGGAGCCCATGTTAGTCAACATTAATTTTTTTTATGTGAAATCAATATTTCATAATCTAGCGGGATCCTAAACCAGTTTCGATGCCCGATAAAGTAGGAAAGTGGATCAATATTACAAGAATAGGATAAATATGATAGGAGAACTAAGCTGACGGGGCCCGATGCGTTGTAGATCGTGAAATCTTAATATCAATGGTCGAGGATGATTTTGAGGGGAAAAGCTACACGGGGGTTAATTTTGGAGAGCAGACCTGAAATTTAAACTATGGTTTTCATTCAGGTGTATGTGGTGCCACCAGGTGCATTTCAGGGTGAAAAGTGGGTTGTCCCAAACCACTTTCTCATTCCCCCAAAAAGAGAAAAAGTATAAAATGGTGGTGGATTGTTTATTTTATTTTATTTTGAATGTTGGACCATTAAAACCTTGGTACGACCACCATTTTTCAATTGCAACTCAATAGTACACCAATTGCATGCTATCTCCACTCATTTCCAGGAATTTTTCATCACAACCATAGATCCTATCATAACCTTAGTAACCAAACAAGATCATGTGGTGAATGAAGAATCCCTAATTTATCGACATTTAGACATCTTTGATACCGAAATCACCATTTCTCCCATATCTGTGTCCAAAAGCAACCTATCCAATAAAGTAGGAAGTGTATATCGTTTCTTGAAGCAATCCAAGCCACAATAGTCCCTTATTATTTCGAAATCGCTTTCCCTTTTCCCGAATTTATAGATTTGTGCGTCGAACAATAATCCCATGAAGAAAGATTTGTTGTGAATAAATGCAGGTCTGAGGTCATGTGTAGGGTAGAAATTCTGTCAATTCAAGAGTCCCTCATAATACCAGAGTCATTTTCTACAATTTATGAACCTTTCAACGAAGATAAGCTAATTAGGGTATATAGAGAATGTCCATAAGAGGTTTGAAACCTATTTTTACAGACAATTGTCAAACCCAGACATTTTTTAGAGAGTATGTCTTTGCCAATGAATATGGATATTGAAGTCCAATGGGCTTTCTCCCTATTGAGTAAAGTTTTAGGTCTAGACAATGAAAAATATGTAGTTGAAGTGATGCTCGATTTTATTTTGACCTTTTGTAAGTCAGAGTCTTGTATTTCAATCTGTATTAGTTTTTATCAATTGATAGCTAATAATATCCATAAGCAACTAGTGAAATTTTGCTCTCTAAGAAATTTCAGATGCTACACCTATCTGTTGAATATTTTCCTGGAAACAAATAAGAGAGAATTTCCTGAATCAACATTTGTATCGACTGAATGTCAAAGGATTACATTATTTATCTTCATAAACAAAGTCATGTATAGAGTTTATAGTTTGATTTTCAATACCATCCTACCTAGATTTTTGGATGACATGAGGATTATCTACAGCCAAATTGAAAGAACATAGTGGGGGATTGGGTACTATTCATGCACTCAATAGTAATATGGGTTTATGGTTTTCATGAATCCCCTTATCTATTTCCTATTTTTCTGACTCCTAGAATATTTTCCCTTGAATTCATTAGGAAGAGAATTGTATATGAGACTGAACATTTCTTGAACTTTCATAAAGCCTCCAACCTCAAGTTCCCTTTTATCATTGGTCCCTTCATTTTCAAAGCCATATCATGCTTGCCTCGATTTCAATCAAATCTCAAGGATTTTGGTTTTGCACAGCTACAGGGAAGAAGATATGGTCCACACAAAATAGGCCCCTTATAAGCATGAACAGGTTGAAGGTTTTGATAAGATGGAAAATCTAGAAGTCTATGTTGATATGGAAACAATCTTGAAACCAACTCAAACATAACAAGTGGAGACAATTCTGCAACAAAGCCAAGTACAACAAGCCTCTCTGAAATTGATAGTCAAAGTTCCTAAGATAAGTGTATACAACAAGAGAGAAGTTCAGAGGCCCTGAGCATCAGTGACCAACAAAGTTCCCCAAAGAATATGAAGAGTACACAATCTCCACATATAGTGGATTTAGAAGAGGAAGAGCCTAGAGAACAGGTAAACCTAAATATGGTGGAAAGTGGTACTAGCAATGTAGAGGTTGAAAAGGAAAAAAAACTCCAAATTGAAGGTGGCTCAAGAACCTTTATCAGGAAGAAATATATGTTTGATAAAACATCTGAGGTAGTTTATCAATCTAAATAAGATTTGGAAAAACAATATGTTGAGAAGGGAAACATAGCTTTGGGTGAGATGAAGGATTTAGTCCCTAAAGTGGAAAATATTTCTGAGCATAAATCTTCTTTGTTCA
This sequence comes from Picea sitchensis, assembly GCA_010110895.2. Lineage (NCBI taxonomy): Eukaryota > Viridiplantae > Streptophyta > Pinopsida > Pinales > Pinaceae > Picea > Picea sitchensis. The sequence goes on along the minus strand of SNQJ01S0090969.1, from coordinate 40,175 downwards.
CTGTGAGTGATATTGAAAAGAGGACCTTTAACATTGCATATGCATATGAATACAAAGTATCTGAGATAAACATAAGATATGACAACATCAGTGCCCTAGACAAGGTCAATTTCCATAACCATACCAGTGATATGGTATATTTTGTTTACCCAAGTTTAAGCTTGAAGAATTCAAAGATGTCATCTTATGTAATGAAATTAGAAGGACATTTGAGGCAAGAAAAATAATTTAGAAGATCTTGGAAAAATCGGGTCAAGAGATTGGAACCTGAAGGCCCCAAAGGGTTGAAATCATCATTGGATGAGAAGGAGAAACTAATTCAAAGTCAGAAGAAGAAATTGAAAATTTCTGCTACAGAGAATCCAAAAACAATAGAATTGGTTTCCCTGAATCATGGAAAGGAAACACTTTGTCAAGAGGCATTGGACTACAAGGATAGGGTGTTGTAGCTAGAAAACAAAAAGGTGAAATGGGGACAAGAGAAAACATAATTAATAAATAGGGTTGTAGTTGTACATCTTACTACAAAAGATGGGTCAAACACTGAAGGACTTGTCCAGGATATGTCAAAATTTATCTTGAAAGAAGGGGAAATCAAAGGGATAAAAGGAATCATAGAGAAATTGAAACATGAGATGTAGGAAAAGGATGTAAGAATGGCTCAATTTCAAAAGGAGAATGAAGTCCTGGAAGAAAGAATAAATAAATTGAAGATGAGGATAAGAGGCAAATGCCTGTTACAAGGGGACTATAATATCATCTGGGACTCTATAGATGTTGAAGCTGCCAAGTTCATAGTATATTTTAATTTCATTAATGATAAAGACAACATAGCCATCACTACCAGAAGCAGGTGCATATTTGTGAATGAAACTCTAGCAAAGAAACCATTAGAATGGGCCCAAAACGCCATAAATCTACTCAACTCCATTATGACTGTATATCTTCATACTATTGAGGTTAAATATAGAACTACATTGATCATGTGGGATAGGAGGGCTATTGCTAAACATAAATTGTTGAAATCAGTCGAAACCAGAGAAAAACAGATGGAGCAAAGTGTGCAAGAGTTCAAGGATTTGTTTGAAGAATTGTTTATCAAAGTAATTCCACCATTTTGGGATGGAAAAGGAAAGTTGTATGATCAGGAAGAATACAATGCTCGTTTGAATCAATGCAAAATGGATAACTCAAAGTTCAAAAACATGGAGGAAAATATGAAGGGAGCTACGTTAGTGGAGCATCTGATTACAGACTTTGAAATTCTGAATCAGTTCAAAGTAGTCAAACTTGGACTACCAATCATGTCATATGCTTCCTGCATTGACCTGGATATTTTGATAAAGGAAATGACAAAGTATGATATCCCTTATGACTTGCAATGGAAGGAGATAGTGCGATTGGGTAGGACAAAATGTAGTTTTCCAAGGTCCAATATATGATGGCCAGTTGTCAGCAAAGATAGCAGATCACATGGAAGACCAGAGAAAAACAAGTGGCAAAGAATGGGACTGAGACGCTAAAGGAGCTAGAATATGGATCATGAAATGTTTTCTTGCTAATCATGTAATCGGTTTAAAAACCAAAACTATCCCTTGTAATTATTGTAATCAGTTTCAAAACCAAAATTGTCCCTTGTAATTATTGTAATCGGTTTCAAAACCAAAACGTTTCATTTTGATCATTGTAATCGGTTTCAAATCGAAGGAGATCAACTTGTATAAATATTAGGAGTTCCAAATGTATTAGTGTTGGCATAAGTGCAAGGGAACGACTTTAGCTATTTCGAACTTTAATGTAATTTTCTAAAGCTAAATAGAATACACATGGAGATGTCTTGAAGTTTCCATGAAAAGTTTCTAGTGGTGGTGGTCTGAGTTTTGTCTTCTATCATTGTATGTATTTTTTGTATTTCTGATATCATTTGCACTATCATTTGTTTAAATTGGATAGTTAAAGGCCCATAATTCATCTTGTGATGGTCTCGAGTGAATAAATTTAAACTATGTTAAGTTCTTCCTAACTAAGTCAGAATTCAAAATCTAATTCATGGAGTTATAGAATTCATGGAGTTATAGTGAACAACAATATTTCCTACTTGATCACATCTCCAAGACCTTGTGGTGTTATAGAATCTTCCATTATATCTCATTTCATAAGATCTACATTCAAAATCTTTGTGACCATATCCATTACATGAACAACAATAGCCCTGAAAAATACTTTCATACATTTGCTTTGGTGTCCCAAAAGTAGCTTCTTGATGTTTTCCTTGCTTTGTTCTTTTGAAATCTTCTTTGTCTTGTGTAGATGGTTGTTTTGCAACATTGTCTTCCTTATTTTATGGACTTACCTCATGCTTCTTTGAGGTGCTTGCTTCGGCATGTGTATTTTCTCCTTTGTATCCAAGACTTGATTTATCACATGATGATCTTTGACTTTCCAAGATCTCATCCAAGATTCGTGAGCTATTCAAGAATTTGTTTGAATTTTCAACCTTCTTTCTAAGGACAACAATTTCAACTTCTAACTTACAACATGACTCTTACTTTTCATTTATTTGAATCTTCAATAGTTACTCTATTCTTTTGGCTTCTTCAATTTGGGTTTTGATATGGACAATGGTTTCAAAACTTTTACTAATCTCATCATCTATATTCATATCTTCTTTTCCATTCTTTAGTCTTGTGATTTCTTCTTCCTTTTCTTCTAATTGAGTCTTATTTCACTCTTCTTGTTCCTTGATCATTTCTTTTAGCTTCAAGATGTGCCTTTGACTCCTCCTAAGAAACTTCTTAGTGTTATCTGAAATATAGTTATAGTGTGTATAAAAATGATCACTTATATATCTATATAAACCTTCTTCAACTTCCTTTTGAATTTTTAATATATTTTCTTCTATTCTTTTCATGGGATAATTACCATCAAACTTTACACAAACTATTTCTATATATTCTTCTTCACTTGTAGAGGAAAATTCATCATCATCATCATTGTAATCAAGAGTCTTTGGAGATTCTTTACCATCAAGATATTCCTTCTCGCCAACACCATCACATGATTCTTTGCCTTCATTTGAAATGTCTTCAAGATCTTCCTTTGTGCTATCATCACTTGATTCTTTATCTTCACTTGAAATGTTTTCAAAATCACATTTAGAAATAATGCATTCAAGAGTTTTTGGAGATTATTTACCTTTGATAATCATGATGGAGTGGACTTCAATATCTTCCTTTTCTTTATTTCTTTGATATGTCTCTTCTAGGTTTAGCCATAGATCCTTGGCGGAAGTGCATTGTCCCATGTTCTCTTTGATAGGGCTTGAGAGTCCACTAAGAATGGTCTTGAGAGCCAATGCATCATTCTTCTTTCCTTCCCTTTGAGCTACAAAATTTGACTTTTTCTTCAAAAGAACTGATCCACCAATGGCTTCCTTCCAAATAGTTGCTCCCATTGTCTTCAAATACACTCTCATCTCTATTCTCCAAGTAGAATAGTTTTCTTCATCAAGGATTGGAACTTCATCATCCATTTGTGTCACTATGGGTCTCCTTCAATCTTGTTAATGTTTTTAGTGAAGGCCTGCTCTAATACCAATTGTTGGACACACCTACTACACTTAGAGGGGGGGTGAATGAGTGTGGGGATATTTTTCCCAAAACATCCCTCTTTGCATAAAACTCCTTAGTTAACATTCAACATTTATTCATTACCCATTGTTGTCATGTATAACTAGTTAGATGTGAACATATATCAACAACACATATCATAAATAAGTCATCACCACAAGGAACACAAAGAACACAAGATGTATGTACATTTTTTCTTTTTATTATGGAAAACAATTTGGGGGTTTATCAACAACAACTGAATAGAGTACAACTCTACAAGAGCACCAACTCTATAATGAAAGACTCATCTTACACCCTCATCACCAACTGAGATGAGGCAAGAATCCTCAACAAATATCAATCTGTCAACATGTACATGACCTGTCAGTAGTGCAGCCAGTGTGTGCATGTGCCCTGGCTCACTACAACGCACATATGCACGTGGCCAATGTATATAGCAGCCTACATATACCTTTTGAGAAGTTAGGGTTTATCCTTCAATATCAACTTAGATCATCTGAAACTAGTATATCATTCTCTTCTGTCTCTGACTGTCCAATCTGACCACCAATCAACCACAACACATCCAAGCTCTCCAATCGCTTGTTCATGCTCCACAACAAATCAATATGAATTCTATCTCAATCATGTATAAACAAATAGTATACCATAGCAATCATCTCACCACTGAATCAAAAGACTACTAATCACTCCATCAACCAAATCATCCAAATTGAACCATATCATAGAATCCATACCAAGAATGCCCTAATCATTCACAACACATCAAACAATAGTATTCATCAAGATAATAATGTAACCATACCAGTGTCTCAGTGATATATCTTAGCCCATAGAATGAAAATCTCAAACCTACCTCATTATCCAAGAGCTTGGCACCAACTCAAACACAACTCTTCATCATTCCATCCACTATATGCACCCTGTCCTCATATAGCCTGCATGTGTACATGCCCTGGCCCATTACAACCCACGTATACCTCAAAAACTAGGGTTTTTGAAGCTCTGAGACTTTTTCCGTCAAGATATCCAACATTGTTGAAACATTGATGCGTCCCTGAGATCCTCCTCTCGCTTTCTTCCTCATAATAGATCTTCAATCATGCTTAAGAGATCTACACCAAAGATGCTCTCATAAGAAGCTTTCCATCAATACTCCACAAGATAATCTCACAAGAATCTCTCCATTGATCCACAAAAAGTAAGATCTACAAGTGACCATATCTATCTTATTTATACTTTCATGCTCTAGGTCACTTAACCCATTTTTAGGTCACTTAACCCATTTTCCTTATTTAGGGTTAACTACTTTCCATAAATAGAAAGTTCTCCAATATTTTATCATTTAAATATTCCTTCTTGATTTTGTCACTTCTTTATTATTTAAATAATGATTTCTTTGTTTAGGTCAGTTTGACTTCTTTGACCTTGGGGGCTTCAATCCTTCATATGGGGGTCCTCCAACTTCATAAGGTCATAACTCTCAAACCATGAGGAGTTATGTGACATTCCACATACCACCGGAAATGGCATGACATGCACTATCCATCTAGGATATTTTTACCAACAATTACCTTGATCTTCATCTCATTATTCCACATACAAGAATGGGTCCTCACAGCCACAACTCAACCACAAAGCGTCTTCTCGTGAGAGCTTTCACCATAAGGGGACCACTTTGGAGTTCATCCATTTGTGCACCTTATCAATCATGATAAGACAATAATGAGTCATCTATGCATCAATTTACCACTGCATCATATGCATCATATCAATGATCTGTCTTTATCAATTGGTTTCCACTTTGACATCTATCATTCTCATCAAGGACAATACATATACATTGTTCATCAATAATCAATCAATCAATTACTTGACATCAATCAATCAAGCCATTTTCATCAATGACACATGATCCAACAATCTCCCAAATAATCAATCCATTGGCATCAATGACAACATGATCCAACAATCTCCCCCTTTGGCATTGATGGCAATACCAACATTGATGTCAACACTAATTACCAATTATTGATCTCAACATGTAGATAAGGCATGATCTATATTAATAGTCAATGTGACTATCTCTCCACATCAATCTCTCCCCATCAATAGACATCAGTCACATCAATGTGATTATCTCTCCCCCTTTGACATCAATGGCAAAGGACCATTCTCCTTTTGGTGTTTCTCCCCTTGTCTTGTTGTTGTTGAATAATCTCTCCCCTTTTTGAAAAGGGATATCACTCCGATGTAATGCTGAAGATACATTGAACATACTCCCCCTGTGACCATCGCTCCTCCTGGAATTATGCCTCTGTGCTCTTTCTTCAAATATAGGGCTCTTTTCTAGGTATGTATCTCATAAATATCTCCTCCTAGAATCATGGGAAGAAAAATGACTACCCTAAGGGTATGTCTCCCCCTATCTTATCTGAAAGATGAACACTATGCTACCATATGACAATCCTTGGACCTATGGATATATCAACCTTGTGCCATACCATACATCATGAAACAAAAGATTAACCAAATACATCATGTGCCAAAAATGTGCCCGCAATGCACAACACCCATTTACATCATACATGTGCAAAAATATATCATCCATGGAATGTACCAACCATATGCCTCTATCAACATGTCAACATGTGCATCTACCAATATGCCAACCATGTGCATCTACCAATATGCCAACATGTGCATCTATAAACAATACCATCTATGAGGGTACCATCATGCATCATCACTTGCACCAAGCAAGTATATCAACCCTTCATCAACAAGATATGACTCCCCAATGATGTACACCATGATTATAAACTGAAATCACCAACTACATGTCCCAATATGTAGTCCAACCACATGAAAAATGCATGCACCCTAATATCCAACAATACCATATGCTTCCAATAATACATCATAAGTTATATCAATGAAAATTCAATTATGTACCAGCTATGTACCCCAAAAGATTATTTTACGTAATCCAATAGATGAGCATTTGATCAACATAAATCTATACTCATGGGTTAGAGCCATTCACCCAAGATTTATTTTATATCATAACCTTGTGTGATCTAACTTAGAACCATGAAAACCCGCATCAAACAATGTCAAAACGTACAATAAATAATGTCAGACCCTGCAACACAGAGTTATACCATCACATCAAGATGCAACCCATGTGAATTGACTTTTTCGCAAGGCTTTACCACATATATGCGGCTTGTTGCACAACACAGCCTGTGTGTACGCGACCTATGCAAGGTCAGCCAATGTATGTACGTGACTGTCACCACTATCATCCACATATGCCTCAATATATGTCTTACTTAAACTTCCTTTCAGTCTTTCATTTTGTTCTGGCTGCTCTGTCTTCTTCACCCACTTCTGTAGATGACCCTTCTCCTCATAACTTGAGCTCTGAGCATCCATATTTTCAAAGATGTCTCCCTTTCTTACTGAATTCCTTCTTCTAGCCATGCTATGTGAAGCCCTCATCATGGACTTTCTTCTTGTGTTCCAGTACTCCTGGGATTTGTGGCCAAATCCACTACAATTGTAGCATCTCATGTAATTACAATGAACAACAATATGTCCTACTTGATCACATATCCAACACCTTGTGGTGTTATATAATCTTCCATTATATCTCCTTTCATAAGATCTACATTCAAAATATTTGTGACCATATCCATTACATGAATAACAATACCCCTAAAAAATACTTTCATACCTTTGCTTTGGTGTCCCAAAAGTAGCTTCTTGATGTCTTCCTTGCTTTGTTCTTTTGAAATCTTCTTTGTCTTATGTAAATGGTTGTTTTGCAACATTGTCTTCCTTCTTTTATGGACTTACCTCATGCATCTTTGAGGTGCTTGCTTAAACATGTGTATCTTCTCCTTTCTATCCAATACTTGATTTATCACATGATGATCTTTGACTTTCCAAGATCTCATCCAAGATTCATGAGATATTCAAGAATTTGTTTGAATTTTCAACCTTCTTTCTAAGGACAACAATTTCATCTTCTAACTTACAACATGACTCTTCCTTTTCATTTATTTGAATCTTCAATAGTTCCTCTATTCTTTTGGCTTATTCAAATTGGGTTTTGAGATGGACAATGGTTTCAAAACTTTTACTAATCTCATCATCTATATTCATATCTTCTTTTCCATTCTTTAGTCTTGTGATTTCTTCTTCCTTTTCTTCTAATTGAGTCTTATTGCTCTCTTCTTGTTCCTTAATCATTTCTTTTAGCTTCAAGATGTGCCTTTGACTCCTCCTAAGAAACTTCTTAGTGTTATCCGAAAGATAGTTATAGTGTGTATAAAAATGATCACTTCTATATCTTTATAAACCTTCTTCAACTACCTTTTGAAGTTTTAATAGATTTTATTCTATTCTTTTCATGGGATAATTACCATCAAACTTTACACAAACTGTTTCTATATATTCTTCTTCACTTGTAGAGAAAAGTTCATCATCATCATCATTGTAATCAAGAGTCTTTGGATATTCTTTACCTTCAATATCTTTCTTCTTGCCAACACCATCACATGATTCTTTGCCTTCATTTTAAATGTCTTCAAGATCTTCCTTTGTGCTATCATCACTTGATTCTTTATCTTCACTTGAAATGTTTTCAAAATCACATTTAGAAATAATGCATTCAAGAGTTTTTGGAGATTCTTTACCTT
>SNQJ01S0090968.1:21367-36656 GCA_010110895.2 Picea sitchensis | reverse complement strand
CCTCATGAAAAATCACTGTGTCACTTTTTCATTTATGTGATTGTATATTTATTGGTTAAATGTATTACTACAAGTTAAATGTTAAAGGAATAATTTATTGATTAATAAGTAATCTTCTTATAAAATGAAAGAAAGATTATACAATTGATTCACCCCCCCCCTCTCAGTTGACTTATCTTGTACAACAGTTACAGACTAGCATTACCTACAGGAAAAAGAAGGATTATAGAAGGAAGATGTACATAAGAAATTTAAAGAGTATAAGTTGAGAGAAGATGGGATAATTATGCATAAAAATAGAGTATATGTTCCTAATTCAAGTGAATTAATGAATTTGGTAATAAAATAAATGCATAATGTTCAATATGTCGGGCATCTTGGTTAGCCGAAAACAATTGCAACAATAAGAAGACAATACGTTTGGCCATGAATGAAAAAGGATGTGGCTGATTATATAGCAAGGTGCATGGAATGTTAAAGACTTAAGTCTGAGCATAGGCACAAAACATGTTTGCTACAAACATTTCCAATTTCAAAGAGGAAATGGGAAGTGGTAACCATTGATTTTATCACTAAGTTGCACAGGATAGTAAGACATCATGAATCAATAATGGTGGTAGTGGATAAATTGAAAAAGGTTGCCCTGGAGAGAAGTGGAATAGCCTGAGGGACTACATTGCAGAGAAGAAAATTCATTTATTTGGGTTGTGTAGGATGAAGTGGAAAGAGAGATGGAAAATTGGGATTGATGTGTGTGTGTGTGAGAGAGAAAATAGTTTGTAACAACTTGATAGTTTCATTGGTGTGTGAGAATTAGATTTGGCTTAGGTGCCCATCCTTTTGGATTCATATCCTTAGCTTGGGGGTGGCCCTATTGTAGAGAGAGAAAAAGAAACAATGAGCCTAAGTTTGGGTGGAACATACGATGTCTATATCTAGTCAATGTAACAATATTTTAAAGATAAGTTATATGTCTTATGTGTATTATATTTTCATTGTGTTATTTACTATCTAATGTTTTATATTTCATGAGAATTCTGCATTGTAAATATTGTATACCTTTTCTTGCTTGCTACATTGACTACAGGTACATTTCATGTTTTCTTTATTCATATAAATATGGTATTAGAGTTTCAAAATTAACTTAATAACATGAATCGTGAGGTACCCAGTGCACCGGGGTATGTTACACAATGAAAGAATTGTCATTCCATGCTTGAGATCCTTCTCTTCTCTCTCGTATTTCCACCAAACAGCTACTCACTTTTTTGGTGAGGCTAACCTCTTGTGTCGCTTCAATTCCTTTGATATCTTCTTCTTCTTGATGGAGATGCAAGGAAATATTCATTGTCTTTATTCTTCACTCTCCACACCCTTCTCTTCATTGTATGTTTTCTGGGGTGAAGCTCTGGATGAAGTTGCAAATACTTTGTTTCCTAATGTGCACTCAACTTGTAGTGGTGGAAAAAGCTCATATTTATAATATAGGGACTAACTAACATGCTCCTCCTCTCCATGTGCATTTAATTTCATTGTTGGATTGGAGAATCCTTCTTGTCATTCCTCCTCTAAAAGTAATATGACTTGTGGCATGTGGCTTGATTCTCCCACCAATATGCCACCTAATGGCCTTTCTTCCCACAAAATGAACATACCTTTGAGTACCAATAGTTGGAAATGTTATGGCCTTTCTTCCTGTAGTAGTGAAAAATGAGGAATGTCTTGTTTGATGTAGACATCTTGGTCTTGTTCTTCTTCTTGCATCGACCAATTGGCTTGTCACTTCTTCTATTTTCTAGAGTAGGCTGAGTCTTTGATATATTTTCATAGTTTCCCTTCTTCAATATGCCACAAGAAGGTTGAAGTAGTATTTGGATACCACCTTCATGTATTATTGATCTTTATTTTGATGAGTAGGCCAACTATTTGATGTATTTTTCCTTCGCAAAAGTGGTCCTCATTGTTATGGTATTTTCCCCTCTGCCATTGAAACCTAGGACTTCATGCTTGATCCTCGGTGCAACTACAATGGGGATTAGGATGCCTTGCCTATCCCTTGTCTATCCTAGCCAATTTTCCTTAATAATTTGGAACCAATGCCTCTGGTATGATTTTCAAAATCACCCAAGTTCTCTTGAGATAGGTTTAAGGAAGGTGAGGTTACCAGAGTTGTTTTAGTCATGGTGTTGGCCTCAACAGTCGCAATGTAAAGTGGGTTTGTTTCCTGGTGCTCTTGGATTTTTTCTTGGAGATTTGTTGAGGCCTCCTCCTTCTCTTCCAACTATTGTTTCAACTAAGACATCATTTTAGTGAACCTATATTATTGCTAGTTATCCAATTGAATGTCATTCTCTCCTAAGTGTACAACCTAAAATCTATGGTTGTCACATTTTTTCTTAACCACAGTGAGATAGTCTTGGAATTCATTAAATTGATTCTTTAATAGCAACAACCTTGTTGAGATATCGAGGTTCTTTTCCATCTCCCTCATCCTCTGGTTTAACATCTATACCTATTCCTTCAAGTGTTTGTTTTCTCCTTGGAGCTAATAATTGATTACCCTTAAGTCTTCCAACCTCTCTATGTTTCCTTTTCCCATGTTAAGTTTGCACTCTCTTCAAAGAATGAACAATTGTGTCACAATCAAGGATTCAACTGCTCTATTACCAATTGATATGCAAATGAGGGACTTATATCCCACTCTCTTCACCAACATGGATCCTCTACGGTGAAAATGAGGGACTTATGTTCTTGGGTGTAACCTATATGCACCACTAAACTCTTCCTTTCATAAGGATACTAGTCCTCTATTCTCAATGAAGCTCTACTCTGGAATGATTGTCTAGCTCATTTCTCTATGTAACCTACACACCATAAACTAGATGAAAATGTAATGGAAATTTCATGTTCTTAATGAGACAACCAATTATAGGTCTCTAACTCTGTAGGATCTCAAGTTCTCTATTTCCATAATTGATTCTCTAGGGATTTTGTGCACAATGTGATTCTAAGTGCAACTTCTCTTGGCTCAATATTACTCAAAAGGCATGTGAGGTTGGTTTTTTCATGTGTGTCAAGGTCAAATACCAATAAAAATGGTGTATGAAAGGCTTCAAGGCTTGAGCTCTTTCATGTTACCTCATATTTTTCATGCTATCTCACTCGTTGCTAACTAAGTGACACAAACTCCAACTCTGTATGTGAAAAAATCCATCAAGGATTCAATCCAACTGTTCACATATGTACCACATGGATATGAAATTGAGATTTATTATTTATCCTTTGATAGCTTATGCTTGGTATAACATTACTCAAATTGGTGTCTAAGGGACTTAGTTCCTCTTGCACTAGTTTGAAGATTATTTAATGAGACTGTGTTGTTCCATTACATTCCAACACTCAAATTCTCATAGTAATGAAGTTTCTTCTTCCTTTGAAAATAACTTGCTTGAATTTAACTTTCCTATTCTAAAAATGAACCTTCTTTCCACAAATAACAATAGCAATGTTCTCACACACCCTACAACGATCTTTTTGTTAAGTTGGGAAATTCTTGTAAGTCAAGCAAGAAATAATATAAAAAATTATAACTACACATTGGCCATGAATATAGTAACCATCCATGATGCCACCAAACTTTTCATTCCCAGTAGTGTCCCAATAATAAAAGCAATATTTCCACAGTTTAGAAAAAGAAATCAAGAGAGAAACTCTCACATAGGTTGTAAACAAGGGAAAATGTTGTAGTCTCGGGAATTAGGGTAGGCATTCAAGAGAGACACATTAAGCACATCAATAACACATGCACATACTCAAGAAGTATTGGTGGGAAGGTTAACCAACCACCTTTGTATTCCATCTTTGTGATTATATATACATAGGAGAAATGGTTGGAGCGGTTGCACCCGCTCCAACGAATATTTAGTTAGGTGAGTTTATCCTTTAATAAACTTTATTACATGTATTATTACATATATTCCTATATTCACTTATGTATGATAATGTATAATGTATAATGTGTGGTGACTATTACAAGGGCCTAAAAGGCCTCCCAATATCTCCCCCACACTCAATTCCTTGCTTGTCCCGAGCAAGTTTACAACAATGTCCTGGATCTCTACTCTTGTAGAAGTATCCTTATTGTGTATCAACCATGCATACCAATATGAATAGGTAAATCAACCGCAATAGACATCAACTGTATTGGGAGATACATGTATACAAGGTTTATTGTGACTGGATTCCAATGGCTCTGAGTGACTATATATCACATATCTCGTCTCCTTGAATCTCTATGCTTCCAACATTCTTTTCCAGTTGAAGGGTACCCATTACTTCCTGCCACCAACTACAAAGTATACTCCTCACAGGAAGCGTCAAGGCACTCTCTATAATTTCTCCAACGATATGCCACTATCATGGGGGTTATTTTTATGGAATCGTGTTGTTGACGCCCTCAACCCGCAGGTCGGAAGGTCCACGTCAGCACAGGATCTTTCTGTCCTCACGGCCTGAAGAACTCTAACCGATTCTTCTATTTCCCTATCGGGAAATCTACACCCACATCAATCCTCGTGGGATCCCCTCTTTGCACTTAGGATATCGAAATTCGCGCTTTCGCGAATCCGTAGGTCGAGCGTTGATCTCTTGAATCCCCGAAACTTGACAATAGTCAACGCTGAATCTTCTCTCTAACCTTTCGGGATTTTCCCTATCAAGATTTCGGCACTCGCGATGTCGAACAGTTTGGTTCCCTGACTCCCGAATCCTGATTAGCCGAAACCCCGACACACTCATGTGGTTGACCTTTCAATGGTCCTTCACTCCATCGGCACTTCGGGGTTTGCAATATCATGGATCTTGATGTAGTGAGTTCGGGACTTCACCCCACGAAACTCCGATATGGTCAATGGAGGTTGACTCCGTGTCAACTGCACACCACCTGTCCACTTGTTGACTCCTGTGGCCCCACGTTGTTCTCTTAGCCGTCGGGATATCGCATTTTGCGATTCCCATTGCGATGTTTACGGGACCTCCACCCACGAAACCCCGATATGGAAATCCACGAGCAGATCCGATGGTCCTTATGACTCGGATCTATGGTCCTGCCCCTCCTGAGCTTTGAACCCTTTGGGAATAATTGGTGTATCTCCCATGATTCTCTGTGAGATCTAATGGCTCACGGGAATTCGCGAATTCTCCTCAGAGAATTTCGACCATCCGTTCCTCCTTCCCCTGAGAATCTCTGCACAACAAACCAAAGTGCTTCTCTCCGCGGAACTTGTCTTCCCGCGGCGCAAACTTATGATGCCTTCTTACAAACTTCTAGTCACAGCTTCCCTTCGTTGTCCTTCAACAGTTCCAAAGGCCTTATCCTTCCTAAGCTTTCTTATAACTCTGTGTCTATAAAAGACTCTTGCACACACTCCTTGCGACAACCTTCAGACACTTCCAAGTGCTGAATTTCCTTTCGAATATGCACACACCTGCAGCAGCAGTCTCTCAAAATACTTTGCTCAGATTCGCAACTCCGAGGCTTTGCTCGGCCTGCTCACTCCTTGCACGGCTCCTGTGCTCAACTGCACCTTTCAGGTGAATGAGAACAAAAGATAAACTATCTGAGTCCCTTTGTCAACGCACTCCTTGCGGACAATTCGATTGTACTCCTTGCAGGAACCCTTTCTCAGATAGAGAAACAATTGAAACTCATTCCTACTTCCTTTCAGACTTCAAACTCAAAACATGAAATCATATACACAGCATATAAAGAAAATGTATAACAGGAAGGAAACATTCATGAGCATATCATTCAGCATCGATACATAGAGAACAAACACGAAACCATGAATTTGAATCAACTCTTTCTATTAATCCAAATATATGTACATGGGTGTTCTTACACAACTCTCTGCTTGCTCTTGCTCTCTCTAGCAATGCTCATAATAATAATGGTACAATACACAATGAGGGTGTCTATATCCCATTTCCCTCTTGTGCTCTCAAACAGTCGAATCTAGAATTAAATTCTATCTACCTGCATTAACTACTTTAAATTCCTTATACCTGCTAAGGATGAGAGAAAATGGATCAAGGTCTGTTTACAATATACAAGTGTGCTTCATTAAATTGACACATTTATGTTCGTGCATCAAATCCAAGAGAAATTCAAAAATTGCGGTGGCGCTTGTCCAACTGTCTTTTGCCTCCACGCTGGCTCGCTTGATGTTGGCGATGCTCCTGCATCAAATCGACAAGAGTCTGTGGCATCAGTCAATTCTATCATTCTACGTCTTTCATTGTCACAACCCAAGGGACTATTCTGCAACTCTTTTACAAAGGGGATCAATCAATTAATATTATCTTGTGTCATCATCTTTTATTTTCAACTCTCATGTGTGTATGTCTAGAGATGTCTCTTTCTTGAATGTCATTAATTGTTTCCAACACGCTCATCATCGATACTCAATCTTTTACTGCTCTTCTCTGCTCATTAAACTTGGATGTGCTTCTTTATGTTTTTTTGGTCTCTGAGAATATATGGAGCCTGAATTTGATATTATATGAAGGAGGACTTGACTATGATTTTACATGAATATTACAAAATCAACTAAGTATTGTTAATTGAATATCGACTTGCGTCAGTGAAGAACTTATCTCGTCAACTAAAGAATGACTTACATTACATTGGTGGAGGGGATTTCCTGCCTTTGAAAAATGCACATTTAACCCCTACTTTATGCTTTGAATCAATTTTTTCAATACTTCTTGAAACTTTGAATCAAGTTTTTCAATACTTCTTGAAACTGACAAAATCAACAATATGATGTTTTTTTTCTTTTCGACTAACAGACTTGACCTGAATAGATTAAAGTATGAGTCAACTTTATTTGATTATGGGTCGACTCGACTAACTCTATAAACTGGCCTATATCCTTCATGTACTTCTGTGATACATGTGAGTCCCTATACATTAATTCCCATTAAATCCATACTTTTAGACCCATGATGTATTTCGTTGACTTTATGGACTTAAGACTATAGCTTATATAAGTTATGAAACCATCTCTCCATCTTATGCACTCTCTATTAATAACTAAATATTAAATAAAAAAGAGCGAATACGTTCCAAAATATATGAGTGCATGTAACCAATTGGCTAAGACTACGAGGATCTTCATTTGTCAGCTCTGTTGAGTCGAACTATTAGTCAACCAAGATTTGGGTGATCTCCATTTTGTCTTCTTCGTCAATTCAAACTTTTACTTATTTCCATCCTATGTTGACTAGAATATGTAGTTGGATATTCTCAAATATGTCAACTTGCATATGGTTGAGTTTGTATTGAAGTCGAGTGACTTTCCTCCGTTATGCATATCTAGTCGACCTTCCATTTCTAATCGACTTCCCTAATAAAAATTATGTTGACTGCCCCCAAACGACTTGGTCGACTAAGACTTTCTATGGATCAGGTTTTCTGCAGCTAGTTATCCTCTTGTTGGTGTATGCTCCAGGTCAACTCCTTCATGGTTGAATGTGATTTTCTTCACAAGTTGGCGGCAACCATAGCTAATTATCAATCAATTTCTTCCCATGAATTTGAGTGACTTTCAGATTAAACACGACCAACAAAATCCTTCAATCATAGTGCATTGGTCGATACACATAGTACAATACTATGTAGTAGTGTCAGGTCAAGACGTCCTGTTTGGATGAATATATTGTTTCTCCAATGCACCTAGAAGCAAGGATGATTTTAGGGGCTAAATTTCTCTCATGGGCTAATTTTCCATGGTTTTTCCCAAAACAATATTCGCCATTCTAAAAATGATTCGCCCAAATTCTATAGGATACAATTATTTTACCTTAAAAAACACCAAAATGTTATACAAACTATATAAAATCCTTAAAAATTTGAATATTTTTACAAAAATATCGCCAAACATTTATAGTTGGCATATGAAGGATTAGTAATATTCACCAAGGTTTCTATGTTTTAAAATAAATTTCCATCCTTAAAATCATCCCTGCCTAGAAGGTAAATTATTTTTGGTTACGACTCAGTTGACAAGTACTCTTCAAACAAATAGAGGAGAGCGTGATTGCGCACTATGTACTTGTGATGTGTGTATATACCATAATTGGAGCATGAATAAAGGACTGAAACACTTAACTCCATCCATTATATTTCACATAACGACTTTGTTTCTTTTCATAATGAATTGAATCGGACTATTGTGGAGAACAATGTGCCCATCAACTATCAATTTTGTGGTAGTCGGTCAGTTCTAAATTCGACTAGCATGTCAATTAACGGTGTTGTTATTCTTGTTGTTTCCTAGTGAATCAAAACTCGATGACCAAACTTGTACTCAACATCCACAACAGTTTATACCTTTGAAACTTGGACAACAACTTCGACTCGAACCTCAAAGCTTGAATTACATAAATATATGTCAATTCAACTACCATAGGCACTCCATCAAACCACCGTAGCATATAAAATGCGTTGGATATATCACGATCTCTAATTCGACTGGGATGTTGATGGCATCGACATGACTAGAACTTTAATAGATCCTTGACCTCAAATTTGTCTGAGACTCGATGCAACATCAATCTTGGATGAGTCATGCTTGGCTACCAACATGTTTATGAATGAGAGAAAGGAAGAAGAAGTAGAAAGATGGGTAAAGTCTGCGGAAGGACCATGAAGTTTGAGACTATAACAACTAGGGGAATCAAACTCATTTCTATCATCACCATGATCATATTTTCTCATGGTTTCTTCGTTGTTTAGACACTGGAATGCATTGGAGAGTGCCTTGAAAGCTTTCTCTACACCAGGAGCATTATGCTCATCTGGATGGATCTTCAATGAGAATTTCTTACAGGCCTCACAAATCTCTTCGATAATATAATCCTTCTCAATTCCTGGTATGATATAAAAATCTTCATTTATGGTGATCTTGCAATTTTCTCCTATGTGAAATTCACACTTTCGCTTGCAAAATCATCACCTATTGATAATTGTTACGAGGGAAAAACTCTCTATGGCCAGGGAAAACCACAACAAACAGGTATGACTGCAGAAATCAACTCAATTCCAACGTATGTTATATAAACTAATGTGAAATATAGGAAAGAGGCCTACCTCGATCCAACGTTTGATGATGTTCCACCATTGAGCACTTCGACCCAAAGCTTTATACCTGCAACAAGTTCTCAACAAACAAGCAAAGCAAGTATATAGTGATAATATAAAGGGGTTAGCACATTGGATAGCATAATCCATTAATAAACATTACAAACATGCCCATGGATAATAATCATATATTTGCACGATACCAATAGGACGGGAAAGGAGTATTTATATTAATAAATGATCAGCAAAAGTGACAACATTACAGACTTCTGTGTCGGCACGGTTCGAAACCAAGAAACCAGGTTCCTTCCAACTAGGCCTCCACCACTTCAATCCTCCACCAAAGGAAAGATCATAGAATGGAGACAATGAGGTTCTCTCAACAATAGGGAAAGATCTTGGGGGCTGAACACTATGTTCAGACTTGAAGAACAAAGGGATGTAGACTCAATATGAAGTAATTTCTCCAGAGTAACTTTGCTCTTAAAGTTGAATGCTTTCTCCTTTTTTCCATAGCTTGGAATTGTGATTTTATAGCCTTCAAAATGAAACTGAAGGGATGAGTCGGAACGTTTCCAGTATATGGAAGGCCAAGGATCAGAGATCTCTTGTCATGACATGAAATATCGACTTCATTTTTGTATTTTCTGGCACAAATCCCGATGTACACAGGTTGTAGTGGAGCAGCCTGCGTATACGCATGTTGTATAGTAGATAGGGCACGTATATGTGGAAAAATCTGTATTTTTAGCTATGGATTCATCAAAAAGGGATGACAAGTCTGCATAGGGAAATGTAAAAGGCCCTCTGTGCAAGATAGCAATGGTGAGGCAAATCTTACTATAACAATAATAGAATGCGGAATTGGGAAGTTCATAAAAATGAAAATCCTGAGAGACCCCAAGGTGAATGAAGTAACTCAAACCCATTACAACCATACTAAAGATGAGTTTGATCAAGAGGCCCTTGAATCCGTTTGATAGTTACTCAACCATATTTCTTTTCCATGTCGAACAAGTGATATTCTCCCTACTTTCTTTTATTTTAGTATAACCATCGACCATCGTAGACAATATTATCTTTTCTCTGGATCATTGTTCAAGGAAACACATTGTTTTTCTTCAAGAGAACCTCTTCCTCAGTAACGATTTCTTTGTCTTCTCAAGATTTTTATGGTTGTATTTTTATGCGGGATTTTCTTAGTAGCATCCATGAGTAGTCTTCATAAATTTTTGGATTTTATCCTTGAGCATCCATGGAAACAATCAAGCGATCAATAACTTGCTTCTTTTCTTCGTTCATGTGCAAACTTGTGCTCCATCCATCAACCATCCATGATCAATCTTCAAGCGTCAAGCATCATACATGATTCACACAACATCAACATTCGATGAGCATCTTCAATATTACTTTCATCTATGAACAATCCCGAATCAAGTCACGCGACAATGGAACCAAATTGTTGTAGTCTCAGGAATTAGGGTAGACATTCAAGAGAGACACATTAAGCACATCAAGAACACACACATATACTCAAGAATTATTGGTAAGAAGGTTAACCAACCGCCTTTGTATTCCATATTCGTGAATATATATACATAGGAGAAATGGTTGGAGTGGTTGCACCCACTCCAACAAATCTTTAGTTAGGTGATTTTATCCTTTAATATACTTTATTACATGTATTATTACATATATTCCTATATTAACTTATGTATGATAATGTCTAATGTGTGATGACTATTACAAGGGCCTAAAATGCCTCCCAACAACAAATTAGTGCCTAGATTAACTTCAATTATCTCAGATTTAGGTGCAATGGCTTGATAAACCTCTTCTCCACTACCAAGCATGAAGTGGACTAGTAATAAATGCTTGGTAATTACACCATAGTGGTGAATTTGAGGCAGAAACTCTTGGCCAACATAGCATCCCTTTTCAAGATGATAGCATTTAGGCCAACTAAATCGTACTCAAGTGGGATTGCTTCACCTTTGGCCGAAATTTCCATTGAACCTTATGGCACTCCTTCCTCTAATCTCCATACAAGGTAATAGTTCCCAATGTTTGTTGGAAATGGAGAATTAATGTAAACCAAAGTTACAACTCTAATCCCACAATCCAAGAAAGAGAGAAATGCCCACTAGAGATGTGTACAAATGTCCTATAGCCACGTATGACCCATGGAAAGAAATAAATTCCCGACAAATAAGAAATTGACTGGGGAAGAGCTAAATTGACCCTCACAAGAGATAAATTGACCCAAGTAAGAAGGAATTTGACTCGGGGAGAAGGAATTGTAGCATGGACAAGTGAGAAATTCACCCAACAACCATAATTAAATGGAATTAGAAACTAAATTCTTTCACAAAATTAGAAACATTGGCCAACAATGATGGAATCCTCAACATTGATTTTTGTTGTCTCTTAGATGAATTTGACCTGAGATATTTAATGGTTGTGGCATTCACAATGTTTTGAGGACAATGAAACATTTTTTTGGTTAGTGAACAAAGAAATGAAATGCCTAAAGTGATCTATAGCTTGTGGTTCACAACTCAAATTCACACCATTAAAATAAGTTCCAGTAGAAATTGAATACATAAGAGCTTCTAAACATTCTCACACAACAATTCATATAAAATGAATAACCAATAACTCAAGCACAACAATAACATAACTATGAGAGAATTTCATCACACAAAGACACAATGTTTACCTTGGAAACCCAAATAGGAAAACCAACTTCTAATGGATGCTCAATCTATTTCGACAATCTTTGGTTATAATGCTTTCATGGCTCTCTATCCATCCTCTCCTCTCCTTGGCCAAAAAAAGACCCTTTGAGAATGAAAGTAAAGGAAGAAATAGGGAGAGATGGGAGGTAATGGGAAGGCCAACATGGATGACCTTTTATTTCCCATCCCTCAACCTTCTTTCCTAATTTATTTTTCTATTTTAAATAATTTGCTTTTCTCTTCTCATTTTTGTCTTATTCCACTTTTTCATTTGCATTGGTTTACATAGTTTACTTAACCTTCACTAATTGTCAAATTGGCTTGCAGGTGGTACTAAGTCTTACAACCATTCATTGACTCAGATCCATTTCAGATCGATTGGGGATAGAGAAACAATGCCCATGGAAAATTCCTTGGGAGGCAACATATGTAGTGACTATGATTTATTTATTTTTCATTTGTTGCACATTATGTGAGAAGCTCAATTCCCAATACACCACTCCTTACTAGAACTTCTTTGTGTGCAGGTCGAAAGTTTGATATGAATCATATTTCAATCCTGATGCTCTTGTGGAGTGCGATAACACATTGATGTTCATGGGTCTCAATGTTGGGAGAGAAGCTTTTGATGATATTGCAGGTGATGATGTGTTCATCACTACTAATAACCTAAGAGACACCCTTTGCATTTCCATTTCCTGAGCTACTGAGTTATATGGAATGCATATACTTACAGATGGTATTCAAGATATATACAAGTGGTAGTACCAAGTGATATACAAGTAAACAAAGAATTGAAGGGGGTTGTCATAATTGTTCATGAAAACCACACTACTTATCAACAATCAATAAATACACATTTCTTGAGGTGTGTAGACACACACACAGCTATAATTTAATGTAGAAAAATCAAGCATCCATATTGAAAGGAAATAGAAATGAGATATGGATCCCTACGACAACTACAACTCCATAAGCATCCACAAGAAATGTAATCTCCATGGTAATTAATTTAACATCTATAACACTATTGTTCACATATAAATACAAAAGAATAAGAAACACATAAAGTTGGTTGAATAAATCCTCTATTAACAAGTAATTAACCATCCCAAAATACTCCTTTGATTTGTATGGGTACCTACAGTGTCTTTCGACAATCCCCTTTACCACTTCGAAGATACGCTAATTAAAGACACTATTCATAAAATTAAATTTAATAAAAGTAGATTGTTGTCGTTTTCCTCAAAGAATCTCTATTATGATGGAACATTGAGAAAACATTAAAAAACCTCTTTCAAACTCGCATAGTTCATATATCATGAATGTTTCTAGAAAGACCACTCGCCAAATCACATTATGATGGAACATTGAGAAAACATTAAAAAACCTCTTTCAAACTCGCATAGTTCATATATCATGAATGTTTCTAGAAAGACCACTCGCCAAATCATATTGAATCACAAAATAAAGAAAAACATATTATATAATTCCCCCCGATCGTCTCGCCCACAACACGCACTCACACTTCGCCATTCTTATCATGGCCCGCGACTAGACTTGAGACTTTCGTTAAAATATTGGGACGTTGAGGGAGACGAGGCGGATGGGACGGATGTAGGAAACAAATGAGTTTTGTCAAAGGGCTTTATTGACTATGCGGTTGGCGAAACTTGTGGGCTAATTTTACATGTTCACTGAGTTGACTTGTTAGAAGTCGCCACCTAATTAACATGTGATTGAAATGAGTGGAGTAGAGCCAAACCACTTTAGACATGCTAATTCTAAAAATCATATCTTATTGTATATTAATATTATTTTACACGTCATAAAAGTGTTTGTTTAAGTCATATTTATTAGTCTTTGTTATGTCTGGAATATAGCGATTGCATTATATATATATATATATATATAAGGTCACAGTTAAGTCATATTAAATTAGTGTATGAGACCCCTTGTTTGTAGGATAAGGGATATAAAATTCAAAAGACTATATATATATAATTTGATTTTTTTTTTTTTTTTATTGATTGAAAATATCCATATTATTAGTTTTCTTTTATTTTAGTGTTTATTGTCAAATTTTAAAAATCCAATATAAATATAAAAATTATTTAAAAATGCTATGTAGTTTCACATTAATTTATCAAATTGTATCATTTTTCTCATATGTTGTATAGATCGTCTAAAAATATCCTACATTCATGTTCAACAAATATGCTAATCATTCCATCATAGTGACCATAATCTATATTTCAAAGGCTAATCATTCCTCAACTCTTGTCAATCCAATGAAAGCTCTACAACGAGTGAACTATTCATGATCATTCTACGAGGAATTTGATGCAACAAAGCCTTTAATGTTTAGCTTAAACTAAATCTCTCTCTAAACATCCAAATTTCAGCTACTCAAACCAAATCGATGTCAGTCTTCTCCACGCCAAATATTTTGTCATGTGTCACTTTGCATTAAATGATTCGTTCAATTTTAATATCCTACTATCTCTAAACATGTAACACCTACCAAGGAATAATCACGAAGTTAATGGTGATATCCATGGAATTCAATATGCATCAAAGGGCACGAGTTAGATGATCTCTTGAAATTTTTTGAGCCCTTGAACTACTCATCGATATCTATGTACACATGATTTTGTTTTTTCATACACATCTTAATGGAAATTGGGTGCCTAGAAAGACAATGAACTAAAGAAACTACTCACCTCCCAAAACTAGTAGTGAAAATATGTCTCATCCTTATACAACCTATAATATTGTTCAAGCTCTGCAACAAAAATATCAATCTTACTATAAACAACCTTAACTTGGTCTGATGTCTCCATCCCCACTCTATAGTATTCACCATAATGACCATCATCACTTCTATCGTTACAATTATTCCTTCACTGACCTAACAATTTCAATTTAGCTTCCATAGATTGGGGTTTAACTATCATACCTTGGCCATCGTCAATATCTCGATCAAATGTCACCACTTCATCCCCAATATTCCCTGCATGCACCATCACTACTAAAAACTCATCATCATTGTCATCTTCAATGTATCTATGGTGCCTCATCTTGAAAGCCCTTTGTAACGCTCTTAAAGTCCCCCACATGTGCTTGAAGGTGCCCTCCCTATCCTTCCCTCACCCATGATCGTATTCTTCCCCATCTTAGCCACCTACTTCCTAGTGGTCTCGGGCTTCATCTACGACATCATCATAGAGCCACTAGGCATCAAGAGAGTGGAGGATCTCGATCATGAGGACCATGAAACCCATGGTATTTCTCTCTAGGAAAATAAACAAACATTACATCAAAGGGCTCTCCTCGATGTTTATGTTCTTGCTTGGTGTGTTGAACAATCATGAGTTATTTCATCTTATAAAAGATTATAACCAAGGGG
>SNQJ01S0090966.1:13986-32839 GCA_010110895.2 Picea sitchensis | reverse complement strand
TTCACACAATTATTTCACCAATTCTCCAATGAATCTTTCTTAACCTTTTCCATGAGAATTCTTTCAATATATAGGAGAGAATGAATTAGTTACTTGGATAAGAATGATCCCAAAATATCAGGGAATCCAGTACTAAGATAACCATTCGAATGTCATCTCATTCTTCTAGAAGACTCCCTTCTAGAAGCATCGAGAATTCATCTTTTTCCTTGGTTTAGAAAGAGTTCGCACCCTAGTAGTTCAATACAGTGCGAACTTCTCGCACCCTAGATTAAGGCAGCCTGCGCGAATCAGGCATTCTCACAGGCAAATATACTAGCAGCCTGTGAACCTTCTTCAAAAACGAGATTTCTGGAAAGAGAAGAAATTAACTTTTCTCAGGAGAAAGTTCTTATGAAGAGCCTGATTACACCATCATCAATACATCATCATGATGACCAAAATCATGGGTAACACTCGGTCAAGAAGGAACATTGAACAAGATAAGGATCTGGACTTTGTCTTGATTTATCTTAAGTAATACAATACTTTCAATGCATTAAAAATCTAAGATTTGATCAACTTAATTTGAGAATGAAGTAAATATACATGAGGTCAAGTTAAAAAAAAATCGATCCATTTATGTGATCGGTTTATGAAAATCCATCTCACTAAATAAAAAATCTTTCACGATAATGTATGAATAATAATGGAAGAAAAAAAATGTTATTATTGCTAACTTAAATGTTATCATGGAAACAGGAGTAAAGGTTTCTTCAAAGTCAATGCCTTCTACTTGACAATACCCTTTACACACTAGTATTTCTTTGTTTCCTACCACTTTTCCTTCTTCATTCAACTTATTTTTGAACAACCACTTTGTACCAATCAAATTCTTGTCTTTGGGTCTTGGGACAAGTTCCCATGTTTGATTTTTCTCAATCTGGTTTAACTCTTCTTCCATAGAATTTACCCAATGTTGATAATTACTCGCTTGTGCAAAACATTTAGGCTCTATTTTGGATAGGAAAGAGATATTTACTTGCTCAGAACTTCTTTCCAGTTTTTTCCTAGTCTTAGTATTAACATTTTTATCACCAAGAATTAAGTTTTCTAGATGATTTTTCTGCACAAACCTGGATGGTGTTTGTGTGTCTTAACATTTTGTTTCTTCTTCTTCATCATCATTTTCTTGTTCTTCATCTTCATATTCTTCTTCTTCTTATTTGTTTTAATTTATTTCTTCTACTTCCATTTGGTTCTTGTGTGGTCTTTCTTCATATATTTTGACATTTATGATTTCAACAATATTCTACAATATTTTTTTATAACATCTATAGGCTTTGCTTCTTGGTGAATATCCAATAAAAAATCACTTATCTTCTCTTGAATCAAAATTTCCTAGATCCTCATCATCTCGTTTGATGTAACACGTGCTTCCAAAGATTCTGAAGTGTTTGATGGATGTTGGTCGACCTTTCCATATTTTGTAGGGTATCTTGTCACTATTGACTCCAATTTTTCCTCTGTTTAGAATATAGACAACATTGTAATTTGCTTATCTCCAAAATTTGTCTGACAATTTTTCTTCTTTTAACATTTTCCTAGCAATTTCGTGTACATGTATGTTTTTCCTTTCAACTACTCCATTTTGTTGAGGAGTTTTTGCATTTGAATATTGTCTTCTTATTCCATGATCTTCACAAAATTCTTCAAATTCATTTACTATAAATTCACCTCTGTTATCTGACTTTAAACATTTGATTTTCAGATTAGCTTCATTCTCAACTAAATCTTTGAATGCTTTAAAATTTTCAAATTCCTCGAATTTACTTTTAAGAAAGGTAATCCAAGTCATTCTTGTATAATCATCGATGAACAACATAAAATATCTTTATCCTTCCAATATTTTCGTTCTTCTTGGTCCACAAAGATCTATATGCACAAGTTCCAATGGCTTGGATGTTGCACATTCCTTTATCTTGAAGCTCACCCTTGATTATTTTTTGTGCTAGCACCGTTTGCAGACAACGATTGAGAGTTTTGTGATATTTGGCATATCTCTTACAGCTCATTTGGTACTAATTTTTACCAAGTTGTCAAAGTTCGTATGACCCATTCTTTTATACTAAAACCAACTTTCATCTATCTTCCCCATGAAGCATTTTTATCCATTAATTTCATCAAGAATGTATACATTGTTTGGGGCTCTTATTACTTTTGCAACCAACTTGCTTGAATTTTATTTTTTGATCTCACATTCTTGGGAGTCAAAAGTAAGAGTGTGTCCTTGGTCACACATTTGGATTACACTAAGAAGATTATGTTTCAAGTTTTAAACACACAAAGCCTTTTCAACCTTATCTCTTCCATTGTCAAGACTGAAAGTTCCCTTTCCGACTATCTTTGAGCTTCCATTATCTCCAAAGATAACATTGCCTTCATTCTTCTTCAAGGTGATAAACTTTGTTCTATCTCATGTCATGTGGATAGATCACCCACTGTCAATGTACCACTTATACTTATTCTTTTCTGCACGAAATGCGGCTTGAATGAACAAGGATTTATTTCTTGTGTTCTCTTTATTCCTGATTTGTTTCCATGATTGTTGGGGCTTCCTCATAAATTTTTTTTTGAAATCACTTTTGCATAATTTTTCTATATGCCCATAATTATTGTAGTTATAACATAGAATGTTATAGTTTAGCAAAGGGGAAAATGAGTTGTAATTTATCCTTGAGCATCCATGGGTGTCTATGTTGTTGTCCTTCATGTAACCTCCTCTTATATTTGTTCTACAATCTATTTCTTTATGTCCAAAACCATTGCAAGAAGAACAATAGACAAAGAAATAATTTTGGTACCTTATTGTGTGATTCAATCTTGATGGGAGAGTCTTCATGATTGTGTCCTTGTGAGGAAGATTTATCTTTTGTTGAACATATTTTTCTTCCTTCCTGTTGTCTTCAACCTTGATAATTTTTTTGAGTATATCAGCATAACTCTTAGTCCTTTCTTCACTTTATTGTTTTGAATATGTTGAGGCTTCTTCATTAAAAAATTCCTTATTTTCACTATAACCAAGACCAATCTTGTCAAATGGTGATCTTTGATAGTTTAGGATTTCATTCAAGGTTGTAGAGCTCTTTTCAAATTTCATGTTGGTATGTGATATTTCCAACTCCTTTCTTAAGAAAACTATTTCAGATTCTAGATTGTTGCAGACATATTCTTTTTCTTTTAGCTGAGATCTTAAGACTTATTCAACTCTCTTTGCCTCTTCTACTTGAGTTTTTAAATTGACGATGATTTTTTCAATTTCATCAAAACTTTCCTTTACACTGAGCATTTATTTTCTACACTTATTCAACTACTCCTTTTGTAGCCATTTCTTATTCCTCAGTCTCTCTATTTCATTTATAGCACATATGATCTCTCCTTCAAGATCCACTTCTGCATCAATCTCGGGATTGTCTTCTTCTATTGATTCTGCATTTTCATATATTCAGTCTATGTTTCTAGACCCATACAGAGAATCTCTTCTATTTCACTATCACTATCATCAGATGATCAATTGTCTTCATTGGTATATAGATTCTTCTTTTGTCTATAGAAATTTCTCCTCTTTTCAGTCTTACCCTTATTGTACCTTTTGAATCTAGAATATTCTTTTACATTACTATTTGTATTATTTGCATAAGGACATTTAGTAGAAAATTGTCTTACTTCTCCACAATTAAATAATTTGAAGGGAATCTTACCTTTGTATTTGCATTTCCCCCTCTTGATATTTTTGACAAAGTTAGCTTCTTCTACGTCTGATTCACTATATGAGTTGTCACTCATCTTGTATTATTTTATCTTTATCTTCTTTGATGCCTTTAAGGATACTTCCTTCCTTGATATCTTAGTTGTCTTATCTTTTTCTATCCTCATTTCATATACAGTGAGGATTATGTGAAACTCATCTATTGTTAGATTCTCTAGGTCCTTTAATTATTCAATGGAAGATAATTTGGGATTAAATCTTGAGGAAAGTGATCTAAGGACTTTTTACAAAATGATGGTTTCTTCAATCTCTTCACCCAATCCTCTAATAGTGTTGACAATCTCATCCACATGAATAAAATAGGTTGCAATTCTCTCTTCTTCATTCATCTTAAGGGTCTCAAATTGTCCTCTATGGGTTTGTAATTTTTCCCTCTTGACCTCGTCATCGCCTTAATATATTTTATGTAACTTGTCCCACATATCATTTTTTGAATGACAATGCATGACTTTGAAAAATACAAAATCTTCCAGACCATGTAGAATTGCACCAATGGCCTTAGAGTTATTGTCATTGAGATTATTTCTAGTTGTATGTATAGGTGGAGTTGTTGGAGCTGTGTAACCATTCTTAACTGAACTCTGAACGTCAAACCCAAGTGCCATCAAATAATGTTTCATTCTTATGCTCTAAAATGCATAATTGGCTCCATCAAATAATGGAGCTTTGTTTGCAGAAAAACATTCATGTATATTCATGGGTGTTGAAGGGATTCACCTTCTAGTGGTTAGAATGTTCCTTAACGAACCTTCTCTAATACAAATTGTTATCACACTTACTTATACTTGTTAAATTATGATGTTGATTTCTTATGCAGATTAATTCTTTTATTTTCTTCAACACTTTGATTCCAGCTTAATACACTTCAACAATACCAAATCATAAATGAATAGAAGTAACTATGTAGATAAGTAAGAATGCACATGAACAACACATATACCCTGGGGAAACCCTGTACAAGGAGAAAAACCCTAGAAAATGATATTCCTTTATTTCATTAATAATGTATGATCACTTACAAATATCCACCATGAATGTTCTTCTCTTAAAGATCTTGCCAACATGACTCTGACCTGACAAAGACCTAAGAGACCTTGTTGAAATACACCTCTGATATGTTGCCTCTATTGTTGATAAACAACACTGATATGTTGTTGATATATGCCTCTGATATGCAACCTCTACTGCTAATATACAACAATGATATGTTGCTTTGGTATGTTGCCTCTTTATCACTGATATGATCCTCTATTGCTTCTTCCTTAACCTGCATAGAAAAAAATATGTTTAAGAGAGGGGTCGACCTCTGCCTATATAGGCTGAAGAGGACAAGAGGAGAGGCTCGAAATAGTAAATTGTTTGCATGCTTTAATCATAACTCAACTTCATACTTTAGTTCGAAATAGACTTGAGACTGGTATACTCTAGTTCAAAAATAGAACTAGACTTGAGACTTCAGTTACAACTCAACATTACACTTTAGTTCTAAAATAGAACTACACTTAAGACTTCAGTTACAACTCAACATTACACTTTAGTTCTAAAATATAACTAGACTTAAGACTTCAGTTACAACTCAACATTACACTTTAGTTCTAAAATAGAACTAGACTTAAGACTTTAGTTACAACTTAGCATTACACTTTAGTTCTAAAATAGAACTAGACTTAAGTCTTTAGTTACAACTCAACATTACACTTTACTTCTAAAATAGAACTAGACTTAAGACTTTAGTTACAACTCAACATTACAAGGAAATTCAAAATTCTCTTCATGGTGGATAATGTTACACGTGCCAATGCACTAGATCAATACATTTATATCATTTCCAATATTAGGAATATCATTTGTTTCTAGCTCATAGGAATTTATATTCTACCTAACTTTTTCTCATGGCTCACAAGGCTTGACTAGGCTCATGGAGGTTGTACGTTCCCCCTGAATTTTTCACTAGTCTGTCTATGCTCACAGAGGTTGTACGTTCCCCCTAACTTTTGTACTAGACTATCTATGCTCACAGAGGTTGTACATTCCCCCTGACTTTTGCATTAGACTTACATATCATCTCGTTCATCCTGAATTTTGGTTTGACTCACAAGGGTTGTGTTAGCGCTCTGCAATTTTCCCAAGGCTATGATGGCAGCCACAGAGGCAACATCAAAACCGCTTCGAGTCTTGGATCTAGCCCTCCAAGACTCAGAGAAGGATCTCTCTATCTGATATAGTTCTGTTTGAAGAGAATATTAGGCTAGCTATGAATAACATGGGTTTGTTTATGAAATTGGGTATAGGCGGTGAAAAGAAAACATGGGCTATGGAGTCACTGAAACAAATGATCAAAAATCCATGTCAACAGGCTAATATTTGCAGGGCAAGGTAGACAACTCACTGGATCCTTCAATTTAAATGAAATGGGTGAGGCGAAAAAAGGTCAAGAAATCCAATTAAACATAGATCAACTAAGAATTTTGAGTTTAATTTTCAGTGGAAAACACAAAAAACTATACCAAGCCAGAGACAAAGGGTGCATTAAAACCAATTCTATTCTTAATCTTCTTGGAATAGTTTAGAGGAAGACATTAATTATTATAATAGAAAAACAAATTAACATAGAGGGATGCACATCACTAGTCGAAATAGTCACAAGAATCCTGCATCATAGCACTACCTCATTGAATTGATGAAAAAACACTGAACGCTCAGCGAGCTGTTTTATAAAAAAATTAATCCATGGTCCTTGAATGATCAACCTTTACATTAAAAATCATCTCTGAATAAATAGGATAGACCTCCCCATTATTTTCGAGAGTCGTTTTTAACCGCCTCAGCCAAAAATAGCCACCAATCCCGCAAAATTTGGAATTGTCTGCCATGAAAGACGGACCAGTTTTCTGCGAAAAAGGGGTCTGGAAATACGTGTGTTTCTCTTCAACGATGACACCTGGGCAAAAACTAAAGGAGGTTATTGTATATGGGCATGTGATGGACAAAAAAATCCTTCGGTTTTCCCAAATTCGCCTCCAGCTGGCCGTAACAACTCCCACAAAATCAGGACTGTAACGGAAAAGTGAAAATCTGGAAAAAATGGCCTTGAAGATGGCTTCGATTCTCCCTGCTCGTAGCACCGTTGAAAAAAATGAGAAAAGTTTTTGTTCTTCAGCCCGTGCTGAGAAAAAATATCTCTCGGATTTTTAAAATCCATCTTCATTTGCCCAGAATCCGTTTTGAAAGAAGACGTAGTAAAATAGGCAAAAATGGCAAAAAAAAGGGAAAAGCGGTTTTATTTTCGGGAAGGCGGTATTCTGGACCCCTTGAGCTGGTAAGTGGTTTTTTTTGGGGGGGAGGGGTCCGCTAGAATAGGAAGCTGACATCTGTCCCGGGGGTGGTATTGGGAAACCATCATTCCGGACCCCCCCCTCTCGTTAAGTTTCAGATAGGGAGGAGTGGTCCGGAATCTTTTAAAGCCGTTGATTTAAATGTTTAATGTGATGAGTGTACGGGATTTGGGACGTGAGGTATGAGGGTGTTCATGGAGTTTTGGGTGGGGTAGACTTAGGATAGCGTAGGTTTTTAAGCTTTGTTTTTTAGTTTTTCATTATTGTTTCATTACATGTTACGTTTTGTTTTATGTTTTTGTTTAATTATTTTATGTTTGTTTCTTGTTTATGTTTTTTTATTTGTTTTATATATATTTTGTTTTATTATGTTTTATTTTTTATATTTTGTTTTTTATATATATATTTTTATTTTGTTTGTATTTTATTTAATGTTTGTTTTGTTTTTTTAATATTTTGTTTTTATATTATTTAATGTTTTAATATATATTTATGATATTTTGTTTTTATTTTTAATTGTTTTATTTAATCCAAAAACTAACATACTTATTAAACTAACTAATTATTAATTAATTAATTAATAGTTAGTCTAACAATTTTTTTTTATTTTAAATTATCCTATCAAAACAACTTTGTTAGGCTAACAAATATTAGAGAATATCACTAAACCTTTAACATTATTCGTTCATTATCCCAAGTTCATTTATTCATGGCTGGGAGGCAGGTGAGGCGTACTCAATGGGTCGAAAAGACAAGGGAGTGAAGGTGCAGCGGAGGATGAAGGATGCAATAGGATGATGGAGGATCGGGCGAAATGGATGGAGGGGAAAAAAAGGGGGGGTCAACCGAACCAGAAGTCTTCATCACAGGGGAAATGCCAAAATCCACAGTCGAAGAATCGAGTTGCCTATAATTATAGGACCCCAACATAGGCTCCACCTAGGGATGGAAGCTCTTTCAGGAGGTGTCAAGAACCATTGAACTCTGAACATACAGACCAGTGCTTTATCCATTGGGTTGATCAAAAAATCTTATTCTGCAACCTGTACCTGTTTTGATCTTGCAACTGAAACCAAATTAAGCTAAACACTGCTGAAAAAGAGATGCTCAGAATGCTAAGCTTATTCACATTCTCCTACCTGCCCTATGCTATTGATAATTTTGTTAAATCAAATAATACAAAAATGCCAATGAAGCCAATCAAGTAGCTTCTGAGACCAGTGGATTGCTCGACTGCTCGTTAGCACAGTGAAAAGCGCATCTTGACCTTTTGCCCATCGACTCAAAACTGCAAAGTGAAAAGGCCACTGCTGAAAACATGATTGATATTTACCATAGAGACCTCGACAATCTTGAAGAACAAAAGTAATGTTAGAGAAATATTGAGGCTCTACAGTGGAAAAATTATCCATATAGGTAGCTACAGGATCAAGGTAGAAATGACATGTTCCTTGATTTTTGGATGGCAACTCTGGCACTATATCTATGTTATCTTCATCCTCATGCATTTCCTAACATGGATGCAACTTCTCTGATGGGCTTTGTAATGTGAATTCTACTAAAAAAAACAATGAAGTTGACTGCCTGATCATGTCAATATCATAACAAGGTTTTATCCCATAGCTGGATGATGGAGGAAGACTTTGACAACACTAGTCACCCAACACATCAGATATTGGATCCTGTAGAAATTAAACTGACTGTTGCATTGGTTCCACTGCAACTTCTTGATTTTCTGTGCATTTATCCTTTAGGATATACTCAAGATTCTTTTTCAAAAACTGAAATGAATTAAAGCATAATGGTACAGAGTTATTTTGGATTAACTCATAATTTGCCTCAGGCTTTAATCTTTCATCTAAAATTTGAAAATCAAAGTAGGTAAAGGGATGCAACTCTGGATTTAGATCAACCTCCACATAAGCACTAGCATCTTCACCTAGTTGATCATAACATCCTCCCTCTTTACCAATGCCAACTTGTTTACAATTTCTTCTCAAAAATTGAAAAGAAGGGAAACATAAGGGCAACGATTTTTCCCTTACTCTGAAATTTTCTGTCTCTTCCTCATCGCTGTCATGATAGTTGTGCAAGGGCTGATTGTCGTATATGAACTGTAAATGATCTTCTTCCTGCCAATGACATGCTGCTGATTTCTTTGAACAATCCACCTCTATTTTAGCCTCATGCTCATCATCATACTGATCACACTTGGGTGGACGATCCAAGTAAGGAATGTCGTTAAACATGCACATCATATCAGCTGGTTGTTCCTCTGCAAGTTGAGATGGAGATTCATCTTTGACTGTGTTGTGAATTGAATACATGAAAGAATCATTAACCAAACCATGGTACCAAGGATGAACAACAAAATGTTTGGGAACAATGACCTTTTCTTTCTCTGAAATCAATGGAACATGATGTCATTGGACAACAAATTCATCCTTTCTATTGATCATCTGCATCATCTCTTCCATGGTGTTGACTAGAATATCTAGTTTAGCTTCTGAAGATTTCAGCTCCTCCTTTTCTTTGTTCTTTACCTTTGACCTTTTGATCAACAAGTTGGCCTCCACATCAACCGCAATGTTCTGCATTTCTTCAAGGCTTGAGGTGTTCCTTTCTCTTAATTAGAATGTCATCTTAGGATCGAAGGCATCTAGGAAATGAAATTTGGCTAAACCAGGAGGTGGCCTTACATACACAGGTATTGAATGATACACCTCATTGAACCTGGTTGAGAACTGTTGTACTGTCTCTCTGGGTTTTCTTTTCAAGTGGTCGTATTCTTCTAGGATGAGGAAAACATTTCCCATGGTCACCCACCTATCTAATTACACTTTCATGAACTGATGAAAATTTCCGATGCTTGCAGCTGGTAGATTTCTAAACCAATCTTTAACTTTACCTTGCAATGACAGGGAAAACATCCTGATACAGACATCATCATCTTCAACCTCATAAAGGTCAAGGAAATATTCAAGGTTTTGAAAATGCTTTTCAGCAGTGATCTTCCCATTTTCTCCATCAAACCTAGGCAGATTATTGATGTAATTGACAGGGAGTTCATGGAGAATAGGAGGCAAATCTAGAGGTTTGTATCGGTCTGGGAATTTTACAAGCACAGGAGATGAAGCAAGGGGATTACAACCATCCAGAGGTTTAACAAGAGTAGGAGATAAAGAAAGAGACTTATGTCTCACTAGGGTTTCTACAGGTGCATCTGGGATGTGCACAAGTGTATGAGCATGTTCATAATCTACAATTGGGGGTATGACCTCTTGAGACTCATCAATCAACAGGTGGTCAATGTAATCTTCAGCAATATACTTTTGATCAGGCTTAGAAAAAGAGAAGACGTAATTGTAGATAAAACCAAATATGTCCTGAATGCAATTTGAGCTTGAGTACCTGGCCTTTCTAGGCTGCTTGGCCATGCTTTAGGTTCTCCCTCCAGTGGAGTCTTCGAGTTGGCACTGTCTGGAGCTGGTTGGAGGTTTCAGGTGAATCATCTCAACCTTCTAGTGTCTGGTCACTGTCCACCATTAGTGATCAGATCTGGAGCTTTGAAGTGTACTACTGGGGAAAGTTCCCCAGTGGAGTAGCCATTCTATTAGCGCTCTATAATTTTCCCAAGGCTGTGATGGCAGTCACAGAGGCAACATCAAAACCGCTTCGAGTCTTGGATCTATCCCTCCAAGACTCAGAGAGGGATCTCTCTGTATGGTATAGCTTTGTTTGAAGAGAATATTAGGCTAGCTATGAAGAACATGGGTTTGTTTATGAAATTGGGTACATAGGCAGCGAAAAGAAAACATGGGCTATGGAGTCACTGAAACGAATGATCAAAAATCCATGTCAACAGGCTAATATTTGCAGGGCAACGTAGATAACTCATTGGATACTTCAATTTAAATGAAATGGGTGAGGTGAAAAAAGGTCAATAAATCCAATTAAACACAGAGCAACTAAGAGTTCTGAGTTTAATTTTCAGTGGAAAACACAAAAAACTATACCAAGCCAGAGACAGAGGGTGCATTAAAACCAATTATGTTCTTAATATTCTTGGAATAATTCAGAGGAAAACATTAATTATGATAACAGAGAAAAAAATTAACACAGATGGATGCACATCACCAGTCTAAATAGTCACAAGAATCCTGCATCATAGCACTGTCTCATTGAATTGATGAAAAAACACTGGATGCTCAACGAGCTGTTTTATAAAAATTCTAATCCATGGTCCTCGACTGATCAAACTTTACATTAAAAATCATCATTGAATAAATAGGATATACCTCCCCATTAGTTTCGAGACTCGGTTTTAACTGCCTCGGCCAAAAATAGCCACAAATCCCACAAAATTTGGAACTGTCTGCCATGAAAAACAGACCAGTTTTCTGTGAAAAAGGGGTCCGAAAAGACATGTGTTTCTCTTCAACAATGAAACCTGGGAAAAAATGAATGATTCTATTGTATATGGGAATGTTTTGGACAAAAACCTCCTTCGGTTTTCCCAAATTCGCCTCCATCTGGCTGTTCCATCTCCCACAAAATCAGGATTGTAACGGAAAAGTGAAAATATGGAAAAAGGGCCTCAAATATGGCTTAGATTCTCTCTGATCATAGTACCGATGCAAAAATTGAGAGAGGTTTGTGTTCTTCAGCCCGTTCTGAGAAAAACTCTCTCTTTAATTTTTAAAATACATCTTCATTTGACCAGAATCCGTTTTGAAAGAAGATGCAGTAAAATAGGCAAAAATGGCAAAAAAAAGGGAAAAGCGGTTTTATTTTCGGGAAGGCGGTATTCCGAACCCCCCTGAGGTGGTAAGCGGTTTTTTGGGGGGGGTCCACTGGAATAGGGAGATGACACCTGTCCGGGGGGTGGTATTGGGAAACCATCATTCCGAACCCCCGCCTCTCGTTAAGTTTTGGATAGGGAGGAGGGTCCGGAATTTTTTAAAGTCGTTGATTTAAATGTTTAATGTGATGAGTGTACGGGGGTTGGGACGTGAGGTATGAGGGTGTGCATGGAGTTTTGGGTGGGGTAGACTTAGGATAACATAGGTTTTTAAGCTTTTTTTTTTAGTTTTTCATTATTGTTTCATTACATGTTATGTTTTGTTGTATGTTTTTGTTTAATTATTTTATGTTTGTTTTTTGTTTATGTTTTTTTATTTGTTTTATATTGTTTTATATATATTTTATTTTATTATGTTTTATTTTTTATATTTTGTTTTTTATATATGTTTTTTATTTTGTTTGTATTTTATTTAATGTTTGTTTTGTTTTTTTAATATTTTGTTTTATATAATTTGTTTTTATATTATTTAATGTTTTAATATATATTTATTATATTTTGTTTTTATTTTTAATTGTTTTATTTAATCCAAAAATTAACATACTTATTAAACTAATTAATTATTAATTAATTAATTAATTAATCATTAATTAATTAATAGTTAGTCTAACAATTTTTTTTATTTTAAATTATCCTATCAAAACAACTTTGTTAGGCTAACAAATATTAGAGAATATCACTAACACTTTAACATTATTCGTTCATTATCCTAAGTTCATTTATTCACAGTTGGAAGGCAGGTGAGGCATACTCAATGGGTCGAAAAGACAAGAGAGTGAAGGCGCAGTGGAGGATGAAGGATGCAACATGATGATGGAGGATCGGATGAAATGGATGGAGGGGAAAAAAAGGGGGGGATCAACCGAACCAGAAGTCTTCATCACGGGGGAAATGCCAAATCCACAGTTGAAGAATCGAGTTGCCTATAATTATAGGACCCTAACAGGTTGTATGTTCCCCATGGTTTTTTTCAATATCTCACAAGACTAGTTAATTCTCCAAATCTCCCTGGCTAGCCTCAAGGTGGCCCATATGGCCTCTCATTGGAAAATGACTATCGATGCTGCCAAATTTAACAATAATGAGAGGGGGATGAATCAGTATAAGACTAGTTTTTATTTTTCTTACAATATTTATTAATGTATTACTTTACCAGCTATAGAAGTTAATGATAAATATGGTTCAATACACAATACACAGATATTTAACGTGGAAACCTGAATGGGAGAAAACCACAAAAAAAATATTTTATAAAATCATGTAGGAACCAACCTACATGAGACACCAATCCCCTTATTTGAGAGCCAAGCCAACAATTACTATAGGCACCAACCTACAACTACAATGTTTTCAGGAACCGATCTACAGGAGAAACCAATCCCCTTAGCTAGGCACCAACTCAAGAAGATGATGACACCAATTTATTGGAAACATCAATCTCCTCAAGTTGTCAACCATACCAAATTTTTTCTTTCCTTCAAGCCTTCACTTGCAAAAATATGTTGCTCTATCTTTGTTGTCACAACACTCTCCACCAATTCATAATCTACATAGTTTCAAAAGTTCCTTTTGTCCTTGCACCTCCCAACTACCCTTATACATTCAAATCTCCTTGTCTTTCATTCTCTTTGCATATTCAAACCATTGAGCCTCAAATTCCTCACACTTCACTCCTTCACTTTCACCTCAATTTTCATTTTCTTTATTCCACACACATGCTTAAAAATGATATTTGGGAGTCTTTATTTATAGATCCCATACTTGTAATGGTTCTCTCACAAAAAATAATCATGAGG
Organism: Picea sitchensis; assembly: GCA_010110895.2. Classification (NCBI taxonomy): domain Eukaryota; kingdom Viridiplantae; phylum Streptophyta; class Pinopsida; order Pinales; family Pinaceae; genus Picea; species Picea sitchensis. The sequence continues at coordinate 19,039 of SNQJ01S0090966.1, read as the reverse complement.
TCATATATAACTCCCTTTGCTTATTCCTCAAAATTGGGTTTCAAAAATCCTTTGAAACCAAAACAAACACCTTCCATATCATGCAATCTATATTTTGGTTCCATCGTATAGGATTTAACGCATAGCTACCATTGCATCAGGTCCTTGGTCAAATATTAGTCATTGATTTGATCACTTCCCACCAAAATACACAATACATCGTTAACGCTCAGTAGTCATCCGATCTAGTCCCTTACTCAATTTCATTTGTCAATTTATTATGTGTTCCTCGTATAATAGGACAATAGGTATCGGGATATCAGCCCCCCAATCCTTTAACTATGCACCCACAACTAGTTTTCTTTTTCTAATATACCAGGCTACCAGCTCGTTGGGCCACTAGGCACCTGAGATTTAAAATTACACTGCTCCTCCAACCTTCTAGTCTATGATCTTACATGTCACCAATACAATCCCTAACACATGGTCTCCATGTGGAATACCATACACATGTATTGTATGGCATGGAACTAACACGTGATTGTTGATGTCATCACATCCTCCATCCCTATTCAGACACCATGCTGGATTAGCACTAGTACTCGACCTAAGATGTGGCACTTATGTGCCTACTTTTGTGTTTATGATGTGGTAGTTTTCATGGTCCTAAAATGGCATCGACCACCAGGGTATTGGCTGCTTCAACGCAACACCTTAATCAATCTTTCAATATTTGATATGGTAATATCGGATCTAGGGCACCGGGCTATCATCCCACAAGACCCTCAAAGCTTTAACATTTTTCTTTCATGCGATATTTGATATCCGATATACAGTGGACCCTAATCCTTTGATATTAGCCATTGATATCCAGAGATCAATGGTCATGATTTAACCCACTAAAAGTTAACCCTTTACAAATGATTATGTAACTTTTTCATTCTTATTCAAAGTATATGACAATGATTTTTCATTATAATCCCGTTGAAGTCGTTATTTCTTTTGAATGTTGATTTTTCTAATTTCCAGATATGATAATTTTTTTCCTTATGATTTTAAATAGATTTAATTTCACCGTTATCATACAATAATCACACACCGAAATTTTCAACTGAAATAAAACTGTAGCGGAAATAACCGAATCATAGAGAGATAGCCATGCACAATTGACACAATATTTTTACCCTGGGAAACCCAACCTTGGGAGAAAACCCAACAACTTTTATTAAGAAGAATTCAATCCAAAAATTACATCACCATTCAATGAATAAACTATCACATAGAAATTTCACCCTAGTAAGAAAGATCCCTCAAGGATAGCACAACACAAGACCAAGATAGCTCCCCACAAACAATAGTTGCCAAGATGCTCTAGAAATATTTCATTGGAACTACTACTACTATTGCAGTGCATCTACTAGACTTGCACACTTGTTGAGGAAAGTTGTGAGATGTGTAATAATGAAATGATCTGGCCTTTATTTATAGTAATCCATGTCACCTTTAATTATTTATGGGGATGAATTCTTATTTTTTCCACAATAATTCATTTAATGATTTTCTAGGGTTTGTTTAATATTTTAATGGTCTTTGACTTCTCTTCTTATCTTTCTTATTTTACTATAAAAATTTTCCTTGAGCCATGTTGATAATCCATATCCACACAACTATGTCTATCACCTTAGGTCTTATACCCATCCTTTTCAAATCACCATGACTAAGGAAAAATAACGCATTAGGGCCATTCACCACAGGTACACCCCTGTGAGTGAATGTAAGCCCGATGTTATCTAACACGTGGAAAGCACCTTAAGTACCTTGAGTCCATATCAAGGAAGTACCTTAAGTATCATGATCAAGGAAGGACAATTCCTAGTACCATTTACCACAAGTACACCCTTGTGAGAAATGTATTATATCCACCTTGGTCTGTAGCCCAATCTAGGAGAAGGTTTGCCCGATTATTAACAGGGACATTCGCCATAGGTACACCCCTGTGGGTGAATGTTTTCCCGATGCTACCACACACTAGAGGAAAACTAGAACCCTGATCCTTTTTTCCTTTGAATAATATGCCTGGGAAATTTACCAAAGGTACACCCTTGTGAATGAATGTTTGTCTGGTGTTTCCTCCTAGAGAACCATCAACACCTCAAGTCTTCTATCCTTTGAAGACTATGCCAAGGAAATTCTCCACTGGTCAAATCACCATGACCAATCCTGGGAGAATGTCTACCCGATGCTTCCTAAACATCAACATTCCCTCTCAACAAGGGAGACGTTTTGCATCATGCCAAGATTGTCTCTAGAGCACCTTGAGTATTTTTCACTCCTAGTCAAATCAACATGACTAATAAGAGAAAGACTGCACCTGGGCCATTCACCACTAGCCAAATCATCATGGCTATTCCTATGAGTGAATGTATCATTTTCTTCAGTCGAATTAGCATGACCACTCTGAGAGAATGTTTTCGCAATGCTACTCATATGTCCATCACCTTAGAAAACGGCTTTGGGAGAATGTCCACAATCTGCTCATTTGTGGATATGTACTGGAGATTCACTACTCTCTTTTGCATCATGTCTTGGATGAAGTGATATTTTATCTCAAGCTCCTGATAAAATAGTCCTGCAAGAATTTTCCAAAGTCATACTGCTTCGTGACATGTGATACTAGTTGCAATATGCTCTGCCCATGTTGTATTGAGTGCTACATAATTTTGCTTCATGCTAAACCATTATATGATAGTTGATCCTAAGATAAATCAACACACTGAGGTTCTCTTTCTGTCCACTGCACTCCCTGCCCATTCAAAATATGTATATCCCCGCATCCTCACTTCACGACCTGCGAAATATATCAGACCATATCCAATTGTACCATGCAAGTACCTTAGCACATGATCTTCTGCAACCCAATGGAAGTGAATCAACTCAACCATAAAATGTCTCAGGGTGATATCTGCAAATAAAATATCTGGCATGGTGTAAAGTAGGTACATCAAGGATCCAATCAACTTCCAGTACATAGTGGGATCCACCAAACATAAATCTGAAGTGGAATCACTTAGCTTCTTCATATTTTTCATCATGGGTGTAGCCATAGATTATATTCCATCATATTGAATCTTCTCAAGATATCAACTGTGTACTTTCCCTATCTGAGGAAGGTCTCACCTAATCTTTGTCACCCCTCCAATCCTAAGAGATGAATCATCAAGCCAAGATCCTTCATTTCAAACTCCGAGTACAACTTTCTATGTCACTGAAGCAAACCATGTTGTCTAGTCTACCTCAATGGATATTCCCTCTGTGACTGAGGCAAGACCCATACTTTATTCCTCTTAACTGGTTTCCTCCTCTGTCACTGTATAAAATACTACTAAAACAAGTAGATCTTCCCAAGAGGTCTCACATATCCTAGAAGCCTCTTGCCTCTGAAGCATTTGTCTGGCCTCCTCAACTCATGACACCTATATATCAGTCCTGGAAGATGTCTCTCTCCCACCTGAAATTGATGGGTAACTCCCTTTGAATGATCGACTCTCCCTCTGAGCCAACCGAATCTCTCTGATATCAATATCACTATGACTCCACATACTCCCTCTAAAACTTAACTCCCTATGATTTTGTACAATCTTTGAATCCATGTGATCCCTTTGCATCTCCTGACTTCCTCTGAAATATGATCTCCTATGAAATTTAATGGTAGGCTACTCTTCCCACCTATATATTGAGGGTTGAATCCTTATGAAATCTAGATCCTTCTAAGTTGGTACTTGGTGGGGCCACCTGCCTCACCAATGATGGATCCACCTACTCCTCCTCATAAATGTGACTCTATGTAACTCAAGAAACTGTGAGTTTGTTTTCTCTCCCTAAAATTATCAAGGGAGTTGCATGCCCCATTGCATCCTACAAAGTATCACAAAGCCATGTTGGAATCTTCCCGATCACTATAACATGTCTAGGTAGATCCACTAGCCTTGTTAGCTCAACTAACTCCTCCTGATAGTATGAAGGATGAGCAACTAGACTAGATGGATTTGTACAATCATCCTTCAAAGTCTCCTTCTCCTCACTATCAATCTCCATATGAGACACTATGTATCCCATAAAAGTACCCTTCTTTCCAAGAGGTTCTAACTTTTTCCTCCTCTCCTTTGGTACATGGATGTGCACTGTCATGTACACAACTCCTTGTCTGGACATTATTCTCCATGTATCAAACTAGAGACCATCTAATCTATTTCCACCTGAAACTGACATTATAGCTCCCTCTCAAAGCTATCACCTATGACCTTCCTGGAACAAGAACAACACTTTTCTAGTGTTGTGACCAATTATTCCTCCATGGTAACTTTCTTGGAACAAGAAAAAAAAAGAACATATCCATGGTAAACTCCATGGCATTTAACCTTGCTCATGGGGTTACTAGGCTATGGAAGATATTAATTCATCTTGCAAAAAAGTGCATCATTAGTACTTGAGAATGAGAATTTACATAATGATCATCGCACCAATAATATTCAAGTGTTACTAAGCAATAGTACTCGACAATAATATGTTTCTTGTGGAGCCTGTTTATCTTCCTGATTCAGAGGCTTGTTTCAGCCATTCTTGGATCTGTTATAACCCTATAATTCATAGGATCACCTGGTGACTGGAAAATTTTCACTCTGGATGTATTTTGGCTTGTAAATAATATTTCATTTCTGCAAATTATTTTCAAGGAAAGGAAAAGAAAAAGAAAATTCATGATTTTTTACACTGAGTGGTTTTTCTTAACCCCATGGAGACAAAAGCAAGGGAAGCAGTGCACAAAACCCACAAAAAGCACTAAGCCTAAGTTTTTGCTGCATTCACGCCTAGAGAATAAAGAACACGCTTAGATCGATGATCGATCTAGAGGTGCATAGATCAACGACTGACAGTGGGTTCCGGACCCCCTCGACTGTTCTTCTTTTAATGGTTGGAGGGGGGGAGGGGTCCGGAATGGTGACTAACAAGTGGCACATATCTACTTTCATCATGACAACACATATATGGATGGTCTACAGGCGATTCCAGACCC
>SNQJ01S0090965.1:7533-32839 GCA_010110895.2 Picea sitchensis | reverse complement strand
AGGTAACACGGAGAAAGATAAATCACATAATTTGAAACATAAAAGTTTGAGTTTAGGAATTTTTTTCAACTTGTTTATTTTCTTGTCTAGGAATTGCATGAATATTAAAAGTTAGAAAGAAATTCTCAATTAAGTCCCAAGCAAAATTTCTATAGGATCTCATCCTAGGATGTTTATCTTGGTAATATTTCCTCATTTGCTTAACAATTAATTCTGCATCCCAATAGACAATAAGATTTTTTAATTTTCATTTTTTTAGCAACTTCTAAACCTAGCACTAAAGCTTCATATTCGCATACATTATTTGTGGAATCGGTCTTAAACTGTAATCTAAAAGAAAATTGGAATTTTTTTCTAGAAGGTGAGACGAGAAGAATACCTGCTCCATCACCTTCCCAAGAGGAAGCTCCATTAAAATAAATTTTCCACATTCTCTCTTCAAGATTATTTTCAATTAAAGAAATATTTACATTTTATGTACAATTTTCTTCTTCATCATTTACAGATAAGATAAAACAACCCAAATCATGATCTTTGGGGTAGACATGATAATTATTAGGGTAATTATAATCATTGATAGTGTAAGCAAGTTTGGTTTCCCTATAGAGTCTCCTAGCCTCTCCATCAAAAACTGGGATTGTGGCATAAGTCATGTCCATTTGCAGCAAGCCACATAGTTTACTTTCCCAATATCTAGATAAGAGAATTCCATGGTTGACAGGCACATCTGCCACAACTATATCCATCAAAACACTTTTTTAGGTATTTGGGATAACTTAACTACTATATCTTTAATCATCCCTAAACATCTAAAGTTTCTTGCATCAAAGGAATACAAGTCATGATATGGCCTTGCGATTTTTAATCCTAACTTCTACATAACTATCTTTGGCATTAGATTATGAGAAGCTCTTGAATCTAACATGCAATTGTGTAAAAGATGTTAATGAATTGTTAAAGAGATATAGAATGGGGCTACTACTTCTCCTCTTTCCTCAATGTGAGGACCAAACATTACAATAGGCCTTTCATCTTGCAAATTTAATGTATCTCGTTAGGTTGTTGCAATAGAACATTCAATCATTTTCATTAGTTGTTTTATGTAAGATGGATTTTTTTTCAATTTCTAACAAAGGGATTGGGAACCTGATTTTATTAAGTTCATGTTCCATATTAAAATAATTGCCTTTTTTTTTGTCTCTTTTGGTTCTGCATCTTCTTTCTTTGTAACATGTGGATCATATTTTTTCTTGGGAGCTATGATTTCTTTCCCTTTGTCTTTATTTTATGTGTTTTTTGGTTGACCTTGATTATTTGTTTTGGTTGTATTTACATTGGTTCTTGGTCTAAGGTCATATTTTCTATATAATTCAGCTTGTAACGCATCTGAGAAGGCTATATATTGAGATGATTATGAATCATAATGATTATTATTATGGCCCGAAAGTTTGGGGCCCAAAAAAATGCTAAAAATAGTAAGTTGCCAAAAAATTGTTTTGAGCCAATTGGAAAAGGTGGGTGGCCACCGAGATCCTCCTGGATCATAAAAGAATGGTCTCATTACTAGGAGGTGGTTCCATTGGAACGAGTGTAGTGCTCCCTTTTTAGAAGAATCCTTAGAAACAAGAAAGACCTCAGAAACATCCTCACTCTTCCTAAGAGGAGTGGGATCGACCAAGGGTGGTATTGGATCGACTACCTTAAATTCACTCTCCAAGTGGAGAGTGGGATCGATCGAAGGTGAAATCGAGTTAATCACTTGATCAACCGTATCAACTGATGATGGAACTGAATGAATTACCTAATCAACCAGATTGACTAATGATGGAGCTAGATTGACCAGTTCATCAACCAATGGTGGGTTTGGAGATGGAAGTTGTTGCTGGACATCAGAAATATTTTCCAACATATGTGAAGCCTCATCCAATGAGGGTAGAGGTAACTGTGGTGCATCTCCTTATATAGAAATCAAGTAAATTTGACTTTACCCTTCTTACTTCCAACCTAATTATCACTAGTTGATGGTTTTTCACCAGCATGACCTGCAACAGCTGAAAACGCAAGTTGAGAACCCTCAGACCACACTTCTATAACCTTGGGAATACTAGGGAAATCCTTAAGAAGGTGGTCACCCTACAAAACCTATAAGGGAATTTGGGTTTGTGATTGTCTTGGTAGAGTTTTTGACATTATCAACACTCCCAACATGATGAACAATAGTTGGTTGATCGCTTCCAATATGTCCTATAGTGGTTGGAAGTTTTTCCCCTAGATTATTTTTCTTCTTCTTAATCTTCCTTTTCTTCTTCTTCCTATCTATCCGGTTACTAGCTACAGAGCTTTCACTAAGTGAAGAGGAAGAACGGGAAGAAGACCCTACGGGAGAAGAAGGCATAGGATCGACCTAAGGTTGATGGTCGTGTGGTGGAGTACTTACAGACAAATCACTAGGATCATTTACGTTCATCGGAGTGGAAAACAACCAGACCTGCAACCCAATAGTGAGTTCAGGAAGAATCAAAGTAGTGATGTAAGGAGGACCAATGTGTCCCGCAAAAGGAGAAACAAATGGTATCCCGGAAAAAGGGGTACCTTAATTGGTAGTTCCAGGAACTGACATCATAGACACGGACTCAACCTAAAGTTTTACTAGGGAAAACAAACAACACATGCTAAAAATATAAGAAGCAAACCAAACGAACAAACCTTTTCACAGTGAACGCACTAGTTGGTGATAAAATCCAATGTCACGAGATCAATATGAAAAAGGGCCCCATTTTTCTATTGTGAGAAATCTTACTCTGCAGACAGGCTAAGCTCCCCTTTGGAACAAGACTCCTATCTTTGCTCCAAAGACATAAGATAACAAGTGATTACTAATTTCCCTATAGATCTAACTCAATCAATCAAGCAAGAGAGAAGAAGAATGTAGGGCACCTTATTGTGATGTTCATCCTTGTTGTTCCAATCCCGACGCTTGATCTCCAGGATCCTCAACGCAACTGAAGTCCTGCAAATGCTAGCAAAGGAATTATTCTTCCTACTCTAGATCATTAGAAAAATAAAATCTATCTACGAACTTACTGAAATGACAATAGACAAGCAAATGTAGAAGACATGAACTTGAAGGGAATATGCCAAGTTGATATTAATTGGAAAGCCAAAGAAGGCACTTACAAAGCATTATTGAATATGTAGTCACTTCTCCAATATCTCCTTGTCCAACCCTTGCATGAATCTTGACATCAAAATGTTGATGCTTCGCCCAGAATCAAAAGTTTGATACCTGAATTATTCCCCCTTTCACCTTGGAAATACCTTCAATATATAGGCTTTGAGAGGTGCAACCAACATGAGAAAATGAAGGATATGGTTGAGGATATGGCTTCGTAAGTTTGGATTAGATCCTAGGATAGAGCCCATAGGGTAGGATTCGAACACAACAAACTTCATCCATCAAGAGTTGGCCTTTAGGAAAAGATGGAGAATCCCCCATTTCTCTCTAACAAGACTGGCACGCCCCTCCCCCCTCAAGTGATAGAAAAATTGCCATGGTTCCCCTTTAACAAGTCTATAGGAGTGTTGGTTCCCCCCAGTATGGGTAGGGGAGCACCATTCTTCTAAAATGCTAAAAAATGGTCAAAATTGCCAAGGAAAAGGTATGTTTCGTCTGTCAAATGATGGGGCTTCTTCTTCCAACATGACTTAGGGATTGTGACAATTGTTTTTATGGTATAAAGGGGTTGTGACACTAGATAAGGTGCATACGACACTTGCAATAGTGCATGTGACACTTAGTGGGGTGCATACGTCACTTTGTGACACTTCCGACACATAGGGTGTGAAAATCAAGTGTGAAATTATGATGTGTAACACTAACTATAACTTAACTACACTAGCACGTACTAATCCTAAATCGCATCGGTTTTATATGTAACCTTATCGCATCAGGGTGTACAAATACAAGACCGCACCGGTGCATCATAACATAAGCACACAAAACCAATTCACAGTATTTATAAGAGCATCGGTTCTCTGCATATGATGAAAAAGGGGGAACCATTGTGCATAAGTTATATAGAACATTTGCTAAAACCTCTACAACCAATAGAGGAGGTTGTAGTGGAGGTTTTTTTGAAAATTTTGACAAATTTTGTTACACTAAAAACCTCCATAAAAATCTCCGCAAGAAGGTGTTCTCCTTGTAGTGAACATTGAAATATTTGAACATGAATGCATGCACTTTGTTGTGGTATACTTTTACTCAAAGATAAATTGAACATTACAGTCTGGTCATATAAATTCTTAATTCTTAATTCTTCTTAATTAACATTTGTCTCAAATTTGGCACAACCAGTCTCAAATCAGTTTTCATTGCAAAATATAGCATGATATTGTTGGAAGCAATAGCTTTGTAAGAATTATTGTTGTTTGTGGAAATGAGGTTACTTATTACTCTGTTTATATTTTTCTTTAATTTAGGGAATATAATATTGAGAAGAACCCCTATTAGACCTCACTCTAAGTCACCCAAAGAGAAATCTAAAGAAACAACTGAGGCTTTCTAATCCAGGTGGATATTGGTGGTCTCCCGCCTCCTCCTATAACTCAATGGTTCTCTATTTTCTTGGCATTTTCCCATGATTTTTTAGTTCATGTTATCACGGGAATTGTACTTGTGCAAATCCCACCACAAGATCCTCATATCTTGCATAAATATAGAAAAATATACCATTGTCACCTTAGTAGGATCTTCCCTCGTTTTAGTGATGGAAAAGGTCCACCACATGGGAGGATTCCTTGGTAACATCAAGGGATCAAATAGAAAGTTTAGTATTCAATCCTATTTCCCCTTATCTTGATCATCAGTTAGTTCGTCTAGGTCTAGGAAAGAGAGAGAGGTTGTAATGTGGTTTGTTGTACCTTCCTGAAACAAGAACACTTTGCAACATATATATAACAACTTCCAAGCCAAGGTATGCAACAATGACCTCTTCAACACACTAGACAAGTTATATTTATATGGTTTTTGCAAATTGCAGCAGTAAAACAATCTTATAACAACAATGCATAATTTGTAACAACAACAATAAATAGTGCTAAGAAATGTAGAAATTTAACATGAAAAGTAACCATTCATCAAGCACAATATTATTCTATTGTTAGGAGAGATTTTTGAATAAGTTATTAGACACCTTTAGATGAGTGTATGCAACAAATAAATGTAGTTTTAGATGGTTGTAGAAATGTTTTATAACAACAACAAATAATATTGTGACTGTTCTAGGGTTAGAGTTAGTATAGTTAGTAGAACACTTAACAGATTTGGAAAAGAGGTTTTATCAATCAATTTCACCACAAGAGTCATTTCTAGATTGGTGTCTTTAACATTCTAGGGTTATGGACTCTTCAATGCATCTAAGCTTGAAAGTTGACCTAATTGAAACCAAGAGGTAGATTCTAAGTCCTAAGGTGCAAGCACATTTGGGCCTTAGTATTTAGATTTTGAGGAGAAGGTCATTTACGGTGCAAGCAATTTTGGGCCCTACATATCATTTCTCCCTTCTTGTAGCTTCAACTAGTTCAAAGATCAATTTTCTAGGGATAAAATCCTAAAGTTATAGCACTTTAGGGATTTAGGGTTCTAACCCTAGCAAGGGAAATTCACAAATTTTGGACAAACAAAACCATGTGAGAAGAAGAATCACTTATGCTCCTCTCTTAGGGTTTCAATAAACAAGAATCCTTGCAAAAAGATAGAAATTTCACCATTTACATCAACAACATATCATAAAATTGTAGAAAATTACATACTTCATTCAAGAACTATGGCCATTTAACCTTAATTGAAGAAATATCCATCCAAAATCAACAAAACATCCACAAGAGATCCATTCCAAGCACAATGCATGAGAGAGAAATACTAATAACCCCAAAGGGGCCAAAAATTTCAAAAGTACTCCTCGAAATGGTTAGGAAAAGATGATCATGAACTGAAAGTGAGTATTACCCTTCTTATATGAGGCTAGTGCTACACCTTTGTCCACATAACATAACATTTGTTCGATTTAAGTGGGGTCGACCCCTCATTTAACCTTTACACAATGTAATAAATGTAAAACATCATAAATGAGCCACATGTGTGAGACGTCAAGCCTCCTTAAGCAAGGAGGGAGGCCTCCAAAGGCCACGTGGCATCAATCCGGATCAAGGTGGGAGGAAGTGATGTCTCTCCTCACTGAAATTCATGCCATCTAACATCAATAATCCAGGTATCCACCAAACCCTAACTGCGCGAAGCCCTAGTAGAAGACATCAACACCAAAATAGGGCCAACATCCAGGATCTAGGTGTTGCGCCCATCCCTGTGGGAGTTGTATCTCATCTCGTTAAAGTCTCTGACTATCTTTCACTGCAGTGTCCCTGAACCTGGTGAAAAATAAGCCCCAGGGTATGTTCACTCATGGTTTTGACACATTTTTTACTTATTATTTATCCTTTTTTACCACCTTTACCTCACCTATGTACCAGGTTATTACCTTCTTTCCATGTTTTCATGTGTTTTTAAATCCAAACACCCTTGACAAGCTATAAAAGGTAAATATTGCATATTCTTGTTGATTTCCTACGTCTTCGATGAATTAGATTGAATATCTAGAACATATTTGCTAATGATGTTTTGCTCAGCTCATTTCTGGTACCATAGTTCACTTCCGGTAGCACCAGTTCATTCTAGTACCAAAAGTGCATTCTAGTATCTGGTGGAATTCATTGGCATACTTATGAGATTCTCGTTGGAGATAGACCACGTAGGTATTGAAGAGGACTAATCAAAGATCGTATGATGCTCAAGAGATCACACTTAGGCCTGCTTCATGAGGCGCAATCCTTTGGTCGAATGTACAGTCAACTTCCTTGTGCACAAGCTGGTGATGAAACCTCTCTTTGGTAATGAGATCAATTTTCATGATATGAAGGATACTATTTGTATGCACTTTGTTTCATACAAATAGTATCAAGATCACTCTAAGTTCCTTGATTAGCAAATGAGCGAACTGATGGTTATAACTACCATACATCAAATGTCCAAATTCACCATTTTGTTCACAAGAAACAGGGGACATGATTTGTACATCAAATCTATTGTAATTGTGGCATAATGTGCCTCTATATATGTATAAAATCATACTCTAACCATAGGAGAGAGTGTTGGATTACTAAGAGGGGGGATGAATCAGTAATAGAGCAATTGTAATCCTTTTTAACCAAATAATACAACTTTTATATCAATGTAGAATTATCATCCAATAATGACCAATGAACAAATGAAAAATCATACACATACACAATACACCAATGTTTTATGTGGAAACCCAAAGCAGGAGAAAACCACATAATGTTTTTTCTTATATGTCTTGAAGAATTACATTCATTGGAAGCACCGAATTCCTTTGTTTTCCAGCTGCAACTGGAAGGAGGCTCTAACCCCCTAGTTTCTCAGGCTACAACCTAAGGCAATCTCGAACTTCCCAATTCTCTGGATACAACCAGAAGGAGGCTACAACCCCCTATGTTCTCCAGCTACAACTGAAAGGTGGCTACAACCATATGTCCTTGTCTCGTCCAACCCCCCTGAAGTAGAAGTAGAATGATGGAACCATTGTCACACTATCACTGTGAGATATATCGTTGTAAACATATACCAATAAACCTGAACCATGCATCAACCATGCATCAACCTGTACCTCAACCTGTAATCAACCTATACCATAAACAAGTGCATCAACCATGCACCAACCTGTTGGGCCCCAACAACTCCCCCTAAAGTTTTACAAAATTTAAAGGGCCCCCATTAGAATCTTGATAATTATGATGAGCCACAGAATCAACATTTTCAAATAGTTCCATACCTTGGTTTTCTTTGAGACAAACTTAAGACATTCATGATAGTATGAGACAGTCATTGCAAGAGTATATGCTAAAATTTAGAAATGAGCATAAAAATCTCAATTTAAACAAAAACCTTAATTTTTATGAACTGTTTACTTTTGTTTAAATTATGATTATGTGTTCATTCTTTTGTTCATTAGCAAGTTTGACTATTTTAAATAATGTGTTCAATACTTCATCAAATAATATCTTGGTTGGTTTCTCATTTTCATGAAATCATTTGGTGATATTAATTAATTAAATTCTTTTTTTTCATTTTACATCTCATTTTAAAATAATAATAATAAAAGAATTATCTATCATTTGTTTGATTTTGTAAAAAATCAAAATTAATATTTTTCTGCTCTCCATTAACTTGAAGCTTCTAGAGTTTTAGAATCATTATAGACAATGTTTGTTTAGAACTTATAGTTAGTTTAAATTCATTTTTGATTTTATTGTTCTAGATTTTGTTTTATTCTCAATTTTTAGGTTATTAATTTAGGTTTCTTTTTGTTAAACAGGTTTCTATTATCAAATATTTGATACGGATCTGATCATGGCTTGATTTTATTATCCAAATACGTTCAAGATGATTGATCCAAAAATAATATTGGATTGCTACAAATAATTTTATGAGCAACAACAGATAAAATTTGGAAATGTGTCAAGATCAAACAGACGATTTTGCGGGACTGATTGCAGCCAAAACATGAGGAATTTGAAGAAACGGTTGAAAACCTAGAACCCAAATAGATCCATTTACCTTACACGTATAGATTTTACCAAACAAATGCATGATTTGAGAGATATTTGGGTCTTTTTACGAGGCAAATTTCAGGTGGCGGAAATTATTAGTGACGCCCTGACTGTTCATTCATTTTATAAATATATTAGAAAGATCAAAGCCCAGGGATCCAAGAATTGGAGGGGAGGATTTTAATCCTTTCTCTTTTGTATATTATTTATTTTGTAAACTTTTCTTCTTTTCAAATGGAATAACAGATGGTTGGAATCTTTGGGAGAATGGACGAGTATTTTCAAAGAAGAATATGGAATTCTAGGTTGCTTAATGGCTTTTGTCCTGTGAGTAAAATGGTAGTTTTATTTTATTATAATATATTCATATTCTTTGAATAATTGATTGTGAATTGATTTAAATTAGCTTTAGTCTATTTTATCAATACATGGTTAATTATCATTTTATGTATTAATTTTTCAATCTTTAAGAGTTTATTATCATAAAAATTCTTCGGGACTACAATATGGGCATGTGATTTTTGAGAAGAATATGGGAAAGTAATTCATATTTGGCTTTAGACCTGTGTGATACTTATTCCATTTAGTTCTTTCATTATTGTTGTATTATGAAGATGTTATTATGTTTGATTTTAGCTTTAGCTTGTCATCATATAGTGTTTTCATACTATTGAAATGTTATATGTTGCCCATAATTTCTTATTCCATTTTTTATGTGTGATCAATCGATCATTTGATTATTTTGGAATTTATTTCTAATGTTAAATGATGGATAATATCAATGCACTCAGTGAATTTCTTTGATTCTTAAATATTGATTATCTTAAAAATCACCCGCGATTTTAATTAGTTGTCTTCACATTTATTAATTTACTCAATATCAAATACTTCTTTGAATGCATTTTGGAAGTGCTAGTATTGTTTGTTATAGGTTTCCCTTAACTCTTGATACATGAAAGAACTCATACAACAGAAAAATAATACCAGTTTAGTTGATGCATTCTGATTATTCTATGTGTTATTTAGTTAGTTTTATGGACGAAACAATGAGAGTTACATTAATTATCTTTCCATTTTGTGTCCTTTGTTTTCAATCGTGTTAGATTCGGTATTTATTCCTTTAATATCTTTAAAAAAATCAAAAAGAAGTGTTGTTAAAAGATTTGATTCAAAAGAAAACTTTTTCAAACAATCATTTTAGCAAGATTTCATGCAAACCTCGTAAACTATATATAAATTGTTCATAATCATTTATATATTCACATTCTTAGATAAATATTTGTATTATTGTTTGTGTTGAGTGTTAGAATCTTTTCTTTAGTTAGTTTATTTCATTTTTTTTCTATCTTTAGGACCCTAGTTGGCCAACATAGCCATTAAACCCAGGTAGAATAGGTCACACCAAACGACTTGGGTTATTTAGATGACCTTGGACCGGATCTATTCTTTCAGTTAACGACATGTCAAATTTGCCCGTCAACACGAACACAGTACCAAACAGCATGTAATCAACTTGTACCATAACAAATTGCATCCAACCATGTATCAAGTATGGCCTTAATCATGTGTCAACTACTCATCAACTATGACTCATCAATATGTACCAACATTATCTACTATACACCTCATGTATGTGTCAACTCATCGACTACTTGTCTCAATGTGTACCCAACGTGTACCTTAACAAAAGCCCTCATCAATTTCATCATCCAAATATATGATTTGTAACTCTGTAATAGACTTGGTGTATATTATCACATACACATATGAAACTTCCTTAACTTTAACAACAAGAGACTAGCATTTCATCAAACTTATTTAGTCTCATTGACTAGTTTTGGATTAGTCAACAACCCTAACTTAAGGAAATAATCATAACTTTGTACACAATAATGAATAAAGATATGAAGCCGATACACAATGTTCTTTAGTGTGTTTTATGCAATTCCTCGAGGTGTCACTACTTGGAACCTCTAAGTAGAAAGAGGTTATAGAAAAATGAGCATACCTTGTTGGATGCGGCTTATTCTAGAGTGACAGAGTGTGTTCCATAGAAATGTTTGTTGTATCGATTTGAAACTGTTACAAAGAATACTAAATACTACTATAACCAACACATTTTGTCTTCTTGAATTTGGATCTGTTATGAAGAAGTTATGATGTTTTTACCCAAAACACCCGTTTTAGACTAGTTTCAAGACTAGCCTAGAGCCTATTTTCCACGTAGTGTAACTCAAAAATACAACGAACCACAAGATGAATTTTTAACCACCGGATACTTAGATATGTTTCCTCAATGGCATAACAATTTCACGGTCAGAATCATTCTATAAAAAATTAAATGGTGAGATGACAGTAAAATAGCATACCTTAGAGAAGCATCATCCAAAATAATTTATCCTCCCTTGAATTCGGTCTTCTTTTCTTCACCTTCCCTCTGGAAATTACGGCAGATATCCTTTGGTTACCTCGAGAAACCTATAGATATTCAATATGCTCAAGTTTGATCTAAAATGAGAGGCCTTGACTCTTATTTATACTCCTCCGTAGCTTCCTTAAAAACATCTTCTAGGTCACTTTGCCCACTTTCCTTATTTTTAGGTTAACCCTTCTAATTTCTCCATGGTATTATTTAAAACAATTTATTTTATTCACTTTGAATTGCCATTACACTCATCAATTCACTTTATTATTTACCTTCTAAAATCTTTTTAAACCACTTTGACTACTTTGACCTTTTGGGGCTTCTAGATGACATGTAGGGTCCTCCAACTTTGTAAGGCCTAACTCTCAAACAGTGATGAGTTATGTAGCGTTCCATACCACCAATGGAATGACATGTACTATACATATAAGAATAGTATTACACGAAAATATATCAAAAATCATATCATTATCCATCAAACAAACTTGGGTCCATTACCCAAACGGGTTCTCCAACTTCTCATGGCCATAACTCTCTAAGCTGTAAGGGGTTATGCTTGGCGTTCCTAGCCACCACGAATGGGAATGACCGACTATCATATAGGATGAACTTCACTAATAACAAATTATGACCTTCATCTCATTATTCCTGAATAGCATGGGTTCTCTAACCATACTTCTAGGATAACTCAATCCCTTAAAGCATCTTCCCATGAGGGTCATGTTTAAAGTTATGCCATATGGGAACCACTTTGGATTTCATCCATTTTGTACTTATTATCCAACCATGACAAGACAATAATGGTCATCTTTAAAGCCAAACAAACTTGGGTCCATTACTCAAACCTTTGTGTTCTTGGGCTTTCTTCAGGGTTGACATCAATGACAACCAACCTTGTAATCAACGAGGAGAGAAACTATATAGATAGATATTCAATGATGTTTTCATTTTCTTCCATTTTAATTGAAAGGAGTTTTCTCTTCAAAACTATCACTCTATTTGTATTTACTTTTTCATACAAACCTTTTAATGACTTCCATGTCTCACTTGACTTCTTTCATTGCCTTATATCATAAATGATAATGTATTTTGTAGACATTCTAAAGAGAACCTTTGTCTTGGCTTTTCTTTTCTCCCAATCTTGAATTGAAACTACAGGAGTAACAAGTTTAGCTTCAATTTCACTCACTATTTCCCATGCATTGTATCCTTCCAATAAAGTGTGCATCTTAAACCTCTAATTTGTATAATTCAAACCATCTAAATTGTTTGCTTCATTTAGATAGGAATTTTTTAGATTTGGCATGGCTAAGTAGAAAAATAAATAAGAGAAATTTATGTGCACAACAATTTCACAATGATGTTACAAACATATTGTTCAACACATTAAATGCATAAACAATCGTGAATCCTATAGATGACACACAACTCCTCACATTAACAAATGATTTTATGATTCCATAGCAAGTTCTTCCTCAAAACCTCTCAAGCCAAACTTTAATACCAAAATAGAAACTAACACAAACTAAAATAAACTATATATAAAAAAACAATTATATATATATATATATATATATATATATATATATATATATATATATGTAATTAAAAGCTTAAAATATTATTTACAATTTACATAATGCAATGAAAGTTATTGACAATATCAATATATTGATTTATTATGAAAGGGTTTTAAATCCAAAAATGTCATAACAATATCAATATATTGATTTATTATGAAAGGGTTTTAAATCCAAAAAAATATCACATTTATTTAAAAATTTAATATATAAACAATGTCATTTTTTAATAATATTTAATTTAATTATATTAAAAATTCATAATTGCACAATGAATATCGTAAATCCAGCCTTCCCTAAAATATTTATTCGAGACTATAAACTAAAATCCAAACATGTAATATGTATTCGAGACTATAAACTAAAATCTAAACATGTATAAATAAGAACTTAATAAAAAAACATTATAAAGTACTAATATATGAAAAAAATACTTTGACTTACAGCTATATAAAACGAGAGACATAGATTAATGAACATGATTGTTCCATACGATACTGAAAATATTTTAAAGAGATGTTGCCCTTCTTAACACACTACAAATAAATATTTGTATATGTAGCATGAATTCTATCATAAATGTAGTGGACATTTTCATTCTTCTTTTTCTAAGAAAAGGTTTTACAACCCCAAGATAACCTTGACTAATATATTACCCGTTCGGCATTCCAAATAATTTATGATAATGAACTATTTTTATTAAGGAAAATAAACGTATTGCACACATAATTGGAAAACACTCTTAAAAAACAAGTGATGAAAGAGTCAAACAGTCATCATTAAGTTATTTAATATTTTAAACACAACCATGTGGACAGGATTTAGTTGGATTCGTAGAAGTTGCAAATATGTGGAATAATTAGGAAATTTTGAGATGAGAAATTTTAAGAAATCTGGGATTTTTAATGGGATGAAAATTATGTATCATGTAAATATTTTATTATTATAAAAAAAATATTTATAATTTTTTTTTTGGTTTATGGAGTATACCACTTTTAAAACATTTCATTATAAGTTATCAATTTTAAATTCACTTTTAAAACATTTCATTATAAGTTATCAATTTTAAATTCAGATTTATCTTATTATATGATATATCAGATATTAAAAAAACTTTCAATTTTAAATTCAGATTTATCTTATTATATGATATATCAGATATTAAAAAAACTTTCATAAAATCAGTTTGAAAGTCATGACAAGTAATTAACACGTCATTATGTAAAGTCATCAATTTTAAATTCATACTTACTTTGGAAGTAGTGTTATAACAAGCATGACAAGTAGTTAACACTTCATTATGTAAAGTCATCAGTTCTACTTGAAAGTCATGTTATAATAAACATGTTGAGTAATTAACACTTCATTATGTAAAGTCATCAGTTCTAAATTCAGATTTATCTTATTGTATGACATATTAGATATTAAAAAAAAAATCATAAAATAGATTTGAAAGTCATGTTATAATAAACATAGCAAATAATTAACACTTCATTATATAAAGTCATTAGTTCTAAATCCATACTTATCTTATTGTATGACATATTAGAAATTGAAAAAACTTCATAAAATCAGCTTAAAAGCCTTGCTATGAAAAAAAAACATATTTCAAAAAATTAAAAATTATTTTGCAATAAGTTGATAAATCAATACTGCAATTGATGGCTAATTTGTCAATTTTGAATTCAAATCTAAATCTCGGTTGTAGAAAGTGCCAAAGGCTTGATTGATTTGATTTCAAGTATGCATTATTATTAATTGTATAAGTCTGGAATTAACATATAACACACTTAACTTTTATAAATACATATCAATTAATATTATTGCACATTATGCCATCTTTGTGCCGCTCAGCTCACTAAGTCACAACATTGAAATATGTATCATATTCAAAACCAAGAGAATGCAAAATACACATTACCTGGGTAACAAGTCTGTAATGGAAGAATCGACATTAGATAGAGTAGCGTGATATGAAGCAAATGGTGCAGGAGCAGGAGCAGAAGTGTGTGGCACCCCAGAGCCAACACTGGTGGACTTGCTATTTTGGGAAAAAATAGAACTCACAAAAGGAGGTTTCCCAGAACTCGGTAATGTCACAGAATGAGATGAAAGCATCAAAGTGACTGAATACAATGATGGACGATTAGATGAGTCGGCTTGTGTACACAAAATACCAACATGAATGCATCTCAACACTTTCTCCTCATAGCACGTTTCAATTATTGTTGGATCAATTATATGCACAATATTTCCCAGTTTGTATAATCTACATGCCTGCGTAATCACAACCGATCGTTATTTTGATATTTAATATTCTTCCTAAGATTGGCCTTAATTTAATTTTATCATGATGAAGAGTACAAAAGCCAATCAATAGGTAAGAAATTCATATCAAAATATGATTAGCAGTGAAAAAATTTAAGCTCATACTATGTTGAACACTTTATAGATTAAATAAATAACATGGCCTAGATATTGTAGATATGCTCAGTTGGAAATCAAATGAGAACAATGTCAAAGTGTCTCACCCATCTTAAAAGCAGTTGCATTTCAAGTGACAGATTATAATCATTGTTCTTTCTCCCTGTAATAAGTTCCAGGAGAAGAACACTATTGGCAAAGGAAACTTTATTCCTATATCTTAGAAGGTAATTTTTCTTTTGGGGATTTACCAAGAAGGTAAATCCCCAAAAGACAAATTGTCATAAAGTAAATTACTGTCAATCCTCTTGAATCAATAGCATAGAGTAAAACATATGCATCCCTAATTGTTCATAACTTTTGACAGTGTGTGAGAGTGATGATTGGTTGAAATCTCACTAAGTTCCAGCAACTCTTGTGCTGACGTGACTCTCATCTTCAAGAAAGAGTCTTGCCAAGCCGAAATCTTCTATCTTAGGATTTATATTTTCATCCAACAAAATATTGCTTTCTTTAATATCTCGATGAATAATCCGCAGTTGAGAATCATCGTGCAGATAGAGAAGCCCACGGGCTACTCCCACTATGATGTTGTAGTGTTTTTGCCAATCAAGCTGGTTGCATTTGTTTGGATCTGCACCCATGGATGCAGTACATTAACTAATTATCATGACCGGACTAAATATATCGAAACATTGATACTTTTTCACCATACAAAATAAAATGGAAGTAACTCACCGAATAGGAAATAAAATGGAAGTAACTCACCAAATAGGATTTGATTGAGGCTCTTATTCGGTAAGTACTCCCTCTGTGCAACAACCTAGTAGGTTCACGAGATTTCGATGTTGAATTTTGGCCCCAAGTTGAACTTCATTTAGAAATTCTTTCTCTCCTTGTAGATTTTTAGGACAACTTCTTCACAACTATTTCTTTACCATCTTCAGTAGTTCCCTGAAAGATTCAGATATCTATATGAAAATATTGTCAAGGGTGCGGTGAGAGCAGCCCGTTGAGTACTATAATTTACGATTCTATAAACTAGTAGAAGCTTTCTTAGTCACTGTTACCTTGTATACAGCGTCAAATCCACCTTCTCCAAGCTTATTATTATCATGAAAATTTTCCATAGCAGCTATCAATGCTTTCATGGTAAACGCAATTTGTGGATTGTGACCGATTACTGTGTCTTCTTCGACTTGTCTATAACCTATACAACGAAAATACACAGCTACATCAAAAAAACATAGGGGAAAAATTGAATGTGTCTGGCTCTTGCAATCATTTTGTATATTTCTTGTAGAGAATATATGTGAAAATCGTGTTCAAAAAATAAAATTTCACGATATTCTAACATAGAAAATAAATGTTGAAATTGCAAATGTGGAAAACACAATCACACAGAATATAAAAGACACAAATGTTTATGTGGTTCACCCAAACATTGGGCTACATCCACCAAGCAGAGGTATCATTTGTGTTATTATTCAAATCATGGAGATTACAGTAGCCCACTCACACACCTTTCACCATTTCCTCAATTCCCTTTTATGCCTCTACGAGCTTACATCAATAATGAACATAATTAGATTAGTTACATAAATATTTTCTAAACTTGTGTGTTCATACCAAATTGGTAGATTTGGTTGAATAGACTACTACAAAATAGGCTCCACTAAATCTGTTCATATCTACCGAATCTAGGAAATTCATTGGCATATTCAACAATCTCCACCTTGACAACAATTAACCTGATACCTTGCTCCTTCCTTTTGTTCATCACCTTTTCTGCAAGCCAAGAGAATCCAAGCACCATCGTAGCTTCTCTAACAATACTAGTTTTGTGAACATGTATGTGTAGTTCTCTGATGTATGCACTTTCTCAAGAGAGACTCCACTTTCATCGATGACCTGTCTTACAAAATGGTACTTGATAGGTAGATATTTTGTTTTACTATGGTAGGATGGATTCTTAGCCAAGTGAAAGCACTTTGACTATCACAAAGTAACTTTACTTTGTCCTGCACCCTCCCAAACTCACCAAACAAACCTTTCAACCAAACTGCCTCTTTGCAAGCATGTGAAGCAGCTACATATTCTACTTCTGTAGTGGATAAATCAACAATGTTCTGTAGCTTTGACATCCAACTAATTGCTCCACCTGCAAGAGTAAAGACATACCCTGAAGTGGACCTTCTCTTTTCCAGATCACCTGCAAAATCAGAATCAACACATCCATAGATTAATTCACAACCATTGTTATAGGTGATACAGTAATCACTTGTGTCTCTTAGATACCGAAGCACCCATTTCATTGTTTCCTAGTGCTCTTTACCTAGATTTTCCATATACCTGCTGACAACCCCAACTACAAGTGAAATGTATGGCCTTGCACTAACCATCGCATACATTAGACTTCTTACTGCATTAGAATATGGTAGTCGAGACATATATTCCTTTTCTTCTTTTTCACTATGACATAAACTTGAAGAAAGCTTAAAATGGGAAGCCAAAGGGACTGAAACTGGTTTCACATCGTTCATACCAAACCTCAAAAGTATATTTTCAACATACTTTTGTTGTGACAACCAAATCTTTCCATTCCTCATGTCTCTGAATATCTCCATGCCCAAAACCTGCCTTGTTGCTCCTAGATCTTTCATATCGAATGTCCCAGCCATCTGAGCCTTTAACCTGTTGATCTCAGTTATGATTTTACTTTCTAAAAGCATATCGTCAACATACAATACTAAGATAATGAATATGCCATTATTCAATTTCTTAAAGTAGACACAATGATCATACTCACTCCTTATATAATTTTGGCTCACCATGAAAGAGTCAAATTTCTTGTACCATTGTCTAGGTGACTGCCTCAGACCATACAATGATTTGTTGAGCCTGCAAACAAATTTCTTGTTGTGATTCTGAATGAACCCTTCAGGTTGTTCCATGTGTATCTCCTCATCCAAATCTCCATATAAGAAAACGGTCTTAACATCTAGTTACTCCAACTCCAAATCAAGCAATGCAACTAATGCTAACACAATTCGAATTGAAACAGTCTTTACAACTAGTGAAAAAATCTCATGAAAGTCAATACCTTATTTCTGAGAATATCCTTTCACAACTAGCCTTGATTTGTACCTTTCCACCTTATCATCAACACCCTTCTTCATCTTATAGACCTATTTGCAACCTACAATTTTCCTGTCTCTTGGAAGTTCTACCAGGTCCCATGTGGCATTCCTCTCTAATGCCTTCATTTCATCCTTCATTTCTTCTTTCCATTTATCATTGTTAGAACCCTTCACAGCTTCCTGATAGCACAAAGGTTCATCATCATTAGTACTTGAAGAAACTGATGAAACAAAATCATCATACCTTCTTGGAGGAACTCTGACCTGCGTAGATCTCCTTAGGGAATTTTGTGGCTCATCCACATTATGTTGGTTGTTATCATCAACCATGTCATCCTTTGCAGTAAAATCTTCATGAACATCTTCATAAACTTGTTCATGTTCACTTTCATCTGTATTTGAACTGGTTTCAAACAGAATTTGTTGATACTTAGGTACTTCTTCCTGTTTCATTTGAACATCTACATCTGATTTGATGAGAGATGATTCATCAAATATTACATCTCTGTTAATAGTGATCTTGTGGGAAGTAGGATCCCACAAACTGTACCCCTTAATACCATCACCGTATCCAACAAAGATAATCCTTTTTTTATTTTGGATCTAGTTTAGAATGTTGATGTTTCGGAATTAGAGCATAGGCTTCACAACCAAAAACTTTAAGATTAGAATAATTGCAAGGGTGACTTGTCCATACCTCTTCTGGAATTTTTCACTCTATTGTTGTTTATGGTGATCGATTCACCAGTTAACAAGTTGTAGTTACTGCTTCTGCCCACAGTTCCTGCTGCAAGTTGGTGTTACCAAGCATACTCCTTGCTCTCTCTAGAAGAGTCATGTTCATGCGTTCAACAAATCCATTCTGCTAAGGAGTATAGGCAGTGGTTTTATGCCTATCAATCCCAAACTCCTTGCAATAGTTCTCAAATTCCATTGACGTAAATTCACCACCATTATCAGTTCTTAAACATTTAATGGATCTACTAGTGCTATTTTCCACTAAAGCTCTAAACTGCTTGAAAATTGTAAATACATTAGCCTTAATTTTCATCATATAGATCCACACATTCCTAGAGAAATCATCTATAAAAGTAACAAAGTATGACGATCCTCCATTTGAAATAGTAGGGGATGTTCCCCAAACATCATAATGGATATAGTCAAGGATTCCCTTACTAGCGTGTCTTCTGGTTTTAAATTTCTGCCTATTATTTTTTCCATAAATACAATGCTTGCAGAAATCTAACTTTAAAGACTTTAGACTAGGAAGTAACTTGCGATCAGATAATACCTTCAATCCTTGTTCGCTCATATGGCCCAACCGTTGATGCCACAGTCGAACAAAATCACTGTCTTTCTGAGATACTATTGTCGCATGATCTGACTCAGTTCTTCCTTCTAGCAAAAATAGGTTACCAACCTTCTTAGCTTTCATAGCTAGTAGGATTCTTTTGTTGATCCAGATTCGGATCTAGGAGCTTGATGGGGCTCAAAAAGGCCTAAAAAAAAATGTTCTCAGAATGACATCAAAACGGACACATGCGTAGGCCTCGTCGATACGAACCCAATGAAACTTGAACGAGCTCAAACGAACCTCGTATGCTCCTGATATCATGATCTGAAGTTCAGGTCAAACTGACAAAAAGTCAAAGTCAAAGTCAATAGTCCATACTGCTGATGTCAGCAGGACAGGTGGCAGATGACATCAGCAGGACATGTGGCAGCACCAGGATGTGCCACGTGGCAGTCATTTTTGGCATTTTTAAGGGTTGATTTGGACCAATAAAAATTAGACACATGGCAGTGTACGAACATGACACGTGGTAGTCTGTACAACATGACACATGGAAGGTACGGTGATGACATGGTAGGTGTGCTTACGTGGTCAATTGCTGGCAGGGCAAGTATGGAGCAGGCACATGGGTGAATCACTAGTTGAAAAGTGGCATCAATGCAACGAATAAGGAGGTGACACATGGCCTAGACTTGGGCTGCCACGTGGCACCAAGTGGTTGGCTCGTTTGGTTGCATGTTTTAAAAATTATGGTCTCCACGAGTTTTGAACTCATGACCTCCAAGGTAGGCTATAACTTGGGAATAAGTTGTATGCCATTGCACTACTATGTGACTTGTTATAACAAGTCCACAAAGTTATATGTAAAGTGTTGTTAAGTATGTGGGTGCGGGGGCCACAGGCTATAGTTCAGATCCCTTACCATATGCACGGGAGTTATGGCTATGACTTAGCCTTTGAATCTGAGAAGCTCAACCATATGACCATAAATAGGGGTGCGTGCTCATCTTGGGGGGATTATCCCTATTATTTGGCATAAAGTGGATTTTGACCTTATCTTTGTGATTTTTTATTGATTTTATTAACCAATTTTGGTTATTTGGCCATATCTTAGTGGATATTGGGCCAAATTAAGTGCCACGAAAAGTGGGATGTTGGGATTTGATCCCTCTACCTCATGGCTATATAAACTAATCCATTGTGAGTTTTGAAACAATAAATAAGTAGCAAAGAAGATTGAATCAAGTCGAGGAAGAACTTGCCAAGGTCAAGTAGTCTTGAGCAGTGCAGAGTAGCTGAGCTTTGGAGGCAGTTTCCAGGAGTTCTACTACTCTGTTTTCAGTGTCGTCTATTGCATCAGGTTTCTGAGACAGAGTAGAATATAGCTAGTCAGTCAGAGCCCTATATGATGTAATTTTAATGCAGATTGTAAAGAATTGAATATTGAATAGAGAAAGTCTCCCTCACTGAAGACAAAGGCCCGGAGACGTAGGCGAGATTGTCAAACTCTGTTTTCAACTTCTTGTGTACAATTGGTTGATGGTTTTCTTACTTTGTGTTATTTGCTATTGCTCTTAATTATTCAATTCTTTGTTATTATCATATTCACATGCACCATCAGAAAAAGGTCTTGATTAAATTGAGGTTATAGTGTGTAATTACTAAGCTTCAATTTTCGTATCAAGTGGTATCAGAGCAGGCTGACATTTGTAGGAACTGTGAATATGGGAAAAATATTGAAGAGATCCATACTTCAAGAGCTCGAGGATATCAACCAAACCATTTAGCAAGAGAATGTTGAATTGTGAAGATTGGTACAGATTTGCAAGGAAGACAGGGAAAGAATTTGAACGTTGATGTTGGCAACGGAAGAAAGGCCAGTTGGAGAAAGTCCTTCAGCGAGAATCCCAAGCCCTGTGAGGGATGATGGAACTCACCCATTCCAGAAGAAATCCAATGAGGAGGATTCATATACTCCTGTTACTCCGGTTGAGGAGAAGTCGATAGGAGAGGCCATTGGCACGTTCTCTTCACCAGCAGAAAGTACTGATTACACTCCAGCCTTGCCTGTAGTTGATAAGGAAGTGGATTCTGACCATCCGGAGATAGCATCATTTGAGAAACATACCAAAGGAGTCAGTATGAGAATTCTATCGAAGTTCAGATATGGGAACGGACAAGGCCTTGGCAAATATGGCTAAGGCAGAGCCGAGCCGATTGAAGTGCATGAGCATCCACTCTAGGAAGAATTGGGATATGTAGGAGAATATTCTAAGGATGAAATTCCAGTGATTCGTTGCACACACTATCAAAATTCCGGACACGATGCTGACCACTATTGGGAGAGGCATGCAGAATTGACACCGGAATGGTTTCAGACTCGCCAAGGCAAACATGTAGCTCGAGCCAGCAGTGATGCAAACAGTGAGTCGCAGAAGAAAGGTAAACAGGTTGAAAGGCATAAATCACCTTCGCCCACCTTTACTGATGAGCATGCTAGAGTCATGAACCTTATCAAGAAAATGATTCCATGCATGTTTTGTAGTAACAATAACCATTGTGTTGCAGACTGTTGGAAACAAAAAGTATATGGAAGAAAGATCATGGTGACAAGGAGTACGCCAAGACGCGATGACGTGACACTGCAGGTCAAAGAGTATCTATGAGAAAAGTCATTGCAACCAGGGCAGGAGTTAGAGAAATCCAAGGGGGATTCGACTCAGTCAGAGCGTGATTCCATCAAGATTCTTCAAGCAAGAAACACTTACTAACATTGTCAGAAGAGAAGACATTATGAAGATAGTTGTTGGAGGTTGCATCTAGAGTTGCGTTGCTCAACAAAGCATGAAGGGCCCAAGCAAAAGATGGATGTTGCGAAGGAATAGAAGGACATTGCCAAGGAGCAAAAGGATGTTGTAGAGAAGCAGAGGAACGACCACGGCGGATGCTGCAGAGAAGCAGAGGAACGACCACGGTGGATGCTACAGAGAAGTAGAGGAACGACCACGACACTTCGTTGGAAGGAGCTGGGTCTTTTGACTGGAACTGGGAAGATTTTATGCCCTATATGTAAATTGAGTCAGTGTCATTGTCATTGATGTAATAAAAGTGATTTGATTTATGGAATCACTTATTGAATCTAGTTAATGTTAAGTCTAGGTTGTTTTTCATTAGTCGATTGATGTAAGGATGTAGTTGATTGATTTAATAAACCTTTTGGGGACCAAAAGGTCTTTAGTGGGAAGGCGTGATCTAGATTCGGATCTAGGAGCTTGATGGGGCTCAAAAAGGCCTAAAAATAAATATTCTTAGAATGAAATCAAATGGACGTGGGCATAGACCTCATTGATATGAACCCAACACAACTTGAACGGGCTCAAACGGACGTCGTATTCTCCTGATATCTCGATCTGAAGTTCAGGTCAAATTGGCAAAAAGTCAAAGTCAAAGTCAACAATCCATACTGCTGACGTCAGTAGGACAGGTGGCAGATGACGTCAGCAGGACACATGGAAGCACCAGGATGTGCCATGTGGCAATCATTTTTACCATTTTTAAGGGCTGATTTGGACCAATAAAAATTGGACATGTGGCAGTGTACGAACATGACACGTGGCAGTCTGTACAACATGACATGTGGCAGGTACGGTGATGAAGTGGCAGGTGTGCTTACGTGGCCAATTGTTGACAGGGAAGGTACGGATCAAACACATGGGTGAATCACTAGTTGACAAGTGGCATCAGTCCAACAAATAAGGAGGTGCCACATGGCACTAGGTGGTTGCCTCGTTTAGTTGTATGTTATAAAAATTATGGTCTCCACAAGTTTTGAACTCGTGACCTCCAAGGTAGGCTACGACTTGGGAATAAGTTGTATGCCATTGCACTACTATGTGACTTGTTATAACATGTCCACAAAGTTATATGTAAAGTGTTGTTAAGTATGTGGGCGTGGGGGCCATGGGTTGTAGTTTGGATCCCTTACCATATGCACAGGAGTTATGGCTATGACTTAGCCTTTGAATTCAATAAGATCAACCATATGACCATAAATAGGGGGGCGCGCTCATCTTGGGGGGCTTATCCCTATTATTTGGCATAAAGTGAGTTTTGACCTTATCTTTATGATTTTTTATTGATTTTATTAACCAGTTTTGGTTATTTGGCCATATCTTGGTGGATATTGGGCCAAATTAAGTGCCACAAAAAGTGGGATGTTGGGATTTGATCCCTCTACCTCATGGATATGTAAACTAAGACATTTTGAAGTTTTAAACAAACAAGAATCAGCAAATAATCTTGAAGCAAGTCGAGGAAGAACTTGCCAAGGTCAAGTAGTCTTGAGCAGTGCAGAGTAGCTGAGCTTTGGAGGCAGTTTATGGGAGTTATACTACTCCATTTTCAGTGTTGTCTGTTGCATCAAGTTTCTGAGACAGAGTAGAATATAGCTAGTCAGTCAGAGCCCTATATGATGTAATTTTAATTCAGATTGTAAAGCATTGAATATTGAATAGAGAAAGCCTCCCTCACTGAAGACAAAGGCCCGGAGACATAGGCGAGATTGTCGAACTTCGTTATCAACTTATTGTTTACAATTGGTTGATGGTTTGCTTACTTTGTGTTATCTTCTATTGCTCTTAATTATTCAATACTTTGATGTTATCATATTCACATGCACCGTCAGAAAAAGGTCTTGATTAAATTGAGGTTATAGTGTGTAATTGCTAAGCTTAGATTTCCGGATCATTTGTAGACCTTCATAACTCCACCTTGAACAATACTCTTGTAACCTCCCATGTCTAAGACTCCCAAAGATATTAGGTTCTTCCTAAGCTCAAGTACATGTCTTACATTAGTTAATATTTTAACAGTTCCATCAAACATCTTAATTCGAATGCTACCAATTCCCACAACTTTACAGGAGATATCATTTCCCATGTAAACTATTCCATCATCTATAGACTGATAAGTAATAAACTAGTGTCTATGAAGACACATGTGATTTGAAGCATCGGAATCTAATAACCACTCTTGATCATGACATGAACCAATGCTAATTGATAAAACTTCATCAGTCATACCTGAACTTGTTGCTGAACCTTTTTCGGTTTAATTTGCTTCCTTCATCTCTTTTGGAGGGTCTTCTTTGGAGGCTTGTTGTCGCTTCCAAGAGTCCTTCTTCAGGTTTCCAGATTTGCCACAAAACCAACACTTAAGCTTGCTCTTTTTCCCCTTCGACTTTGACCCAGAGAAATCCCTCTGGCCGTGTCCTCTTTCTTTAGGTCTGCCTCTGATCACCACCGTCTCAGATGTAGAGGTTTCTGAATTAGATTTTTTCCTTGTTTCCTCAGACAGTAAAGCTCCAACAATATCATCAAACTCAATAGTTTTTTTTGAAATGAAACTAATAGAGGTAACAAAATGATCCCATGATGTGGGCAAAGAACACAATAATGTAATTGTCTTATCTTCATATTCGAATTTCACTCACGTGCTATCCAACTGGACTAAAA
This sequence comes from Picea sitchensis, assembly GCA_010110895.2. NCBI lineage: Eukaryota > Viridiplantae > Streptophyta > Pinopsida > Pinales > Pinaceae > Picea > Picea sitchensis. Next base: position 7,775 of record SNQJ01S0090965.1, on the reverse strand, counting down.
GATTATTAAAAGTATTTAAATGATCAGCTAGCTTCGTACCTTCCTTCATGTGCAAACTGTACAATTGTCTTTTCAGAAAGATCCTGTTCGTCAAGGATTTTGTCATGTACAGGCTTTCCAGCTTCGTCCACAAACCGACTGTTGTCTTCTTCGAGACAATATTGAACAGAAGATCGTCGGTCAAACACAAGAATATGGCACTTAGTGCTCTCGCATCCATCTCATCCCAGTCATCATCTGTT